>JARFJB010001540.1:1025000-1072500 GCA_036346205.1 Vesta saturnalis
ACCTAGAATGTTACTTGCCAAACGGGGAAATATGTCTGTGGTTTATAAAATAATGTTGTCTGCTAGAGTTCAATATCAAATTGAACAGGACCTGCATCATTTGCAATCATTATTAATAATTAAGTTAAATAGCAATTTTCAGAACCATAGTTTATCATAAAGAAATTGTAATACAAACATTAGTCAGCAGTTGGTCAAGAATACCAAGAATGCAACGTAGCACAATGTGATGGAATTTATTCGCCACATTAAATTACAAGTGTCTACTGTTTGTACATAGCATAATAGGGTAATTACTGTAAATAGTGATATCAGATAAACAGTATTGAACTAGAACCATCAGTTCAATTAGTCACAGTGTGCAAGGACCAGTCGACAATCGGTACAAGTCCCAAATACGTCTTGTCTCAAATAAATCGAGATTAAACATAGTGGAATTAAGCGTGGTCCTTCAAACCACCAGTATACAGTTGCAACGTGCAAACATCGATATCAGATCTTTTCGTATCATTCTACATTCATAAAGACAAAATTTACATCGATTGGGGCTTGTATCTCGATAGCGCAGTGGTTTAGCGCAGTACTATAGCAAAGTACAGATCGCAGGTTCAAATCCTGCTTGAGGTAAACTTTTTATTTGTGTCTGATGAAATTAATAATAATTTTTCGTATGGACTTCATAATTTTCTCTGATTACTATTTTAAAACCAAAACAAAATAGGTATCTGTTGATTGAATATTTAGGACTGTTATTTAATGGTTACTCGTTACTTATTTCTTTACTATAATGATATAAATTTTCGGCATTTATTCCGTTTACCATTTACGTTACAAATCATAATTGATTAAATTATTTCTTTTATCGTATTATCTTTCTGAGTACGTGGGTTCTGGTTAGTGTCAAACTCATACATTTTACAGATATCTGTTACTTTGCTGAATCACCACTAGATGGTGGTGCCATTAAATAATTACATATTACTAAGAATTCTTTATTGAAATACATATGGATAACATTTTTATTATAACCACCTTTTCCAAGGTGTGCTTTTTTTTAGAACGACAATTTTGTGTGATGTGAATACATTTTAGAAAAATTTCTCCTGTTGCTTTCTTCGGCGTATAACACCATTTTTATATCAGAATTTTTCATAGAAAATATTTCTTTACTTTGTAAACTAATATAATCGTTATTGATGAGAATGTAAAAAAAATGTTACTTGCACAAAAAGTGGCAAGTTTGCTCGTCTTCTTCCAACTTAGTTGTAATTAGGATCACTCTTTCAGGATTACAATACGATAAGCCAATGCTGTTTTTTTAAAAGAATTATAATCTAACCAGTGTGTGTTAAACCATCACATTGAGTTCGTCTTCGATCTCCAGAGGTAAAACCACGTTTCATGAATAAATTGCTATTATACATCTTACCTTATTTCTAGCTCTTCTCTTCTCGTCTTTCTTTTTCCTTTCTCGTGGAAGATCCTTTATGTATTCGTTAAATATCCGTTAGTGTACCCTTCGCCTCGCTTTTGACTTTGCTACGACGTCCTCTTAACTGGGACTACTCGTAAATGACTGGTAGTTGTGCTTCAGGTACTTTTGTCTTGTTACCGTTGATGTTACATTGTCACTAGACATAGATACATAGAATATAACTATCGCATGTACTAAGAAATAGTGTATTACCGAGTTTACTTTCTAATCTGTTACACGCTGCTTTCATCAGAGATCACTGCAGCCTCTACAAAGGATATGTGCATTTAAATAACCATATTACTTTTAATGAACTGTTTACCTTTGTTGCAATTTCCTGGTCACATTGATATCCGAATCCATTTAACTTTCATAAAGATTTCACAAATATAGAACTATCATAATTTGAACAAACCGTTAGCTAGTATCTTGTGTACATATTATAAGCAAATTTAGAGTAATTATTACTGAAACTTTACATAAAGCAACCAGTATTGGGTTAGCATTTAGCATCCATCTTTGGTACTATTTTAGCTATTTACGCTACCGTGCGCAATATCAGAAACTCAAAGCTTTGTGTTTATACCGGTTATATATTTCGTATTATCCATGCATTTAGGTCAAACGTTACCGAGGAACCCCGTGGTATTTTAAATTATGTTTGATAGTTTTTAAGTACAAATTTTGGATAAGGATAAATGTTCAGATCGCCAGGATCTAATTTTAATTGATTAGTTACTCGTACTTATATGCATGCTAGGATTAATATAGTGAGTTGAACAAGATTCTCGGATTACATAGATAATTGAAGCTGTGATTAATAAAGGGGGCTGTGTCTTGCTATTGTAAAACGAAAGGCAAGTTGGATTGTTACCTTTCTGAAGTCAACTATTGCGGGTTATATGTAAAAATAAATTTTCCTTTTTCAGGTTTACGTTCTGAAAGATCTTTCGACGAACTAAATTGTGTGGAAATTTATAAATAAATTCCGCTTACTGAGGAAACTTTCGTTTATTTGCAAGTCCTGTTACTTCTCTGGTTCAAGCTTTACAGGGTTTTTCCCTCAAGAAATAATTTATCTTATCCTTTTTTAAAGCTTGTGGCGCGTTTCGTGTCTGTTCTCCCTATCTTTCTGTCTACAATTTTTATTCTTGCCTTCTAACTAACCTGACCATCTATTTACTCTTTATCAACTCTTAAAACACCCACTCTATCCAAGTGTTCTGAGGTCTCAGGACCGTTTGACTGAGTTACTAGTCGAGCGAAATCCAATTTTATGTGACGTGGTAGGTTGGACACGTAATAGGAAACAGGGTACTCTGAGTCACTAACACCGGAAACCAGTAAACGGAAACATGGTACTTCGAGCCATCAAGGTCGACAACCAGTGAAAAGAAACACTCCATCAAGCCACCACCGCTGGCAACAAGCAGAGTAAACATTATCACCCGATACTATGTAACTACAAATGATGGTGTTCCCCTTGGATACACAACATACTTAGTCTCAAATAACCCAAGATTAATCCGCTACCCTATAATTATACAAAAAAAATGCACTTTGCAGGGGGGAAGGTTGTGTACTGTTTCGTACCAGACACTTTTAGTAGCGTATTTTTAAGATTTAAAAAATGCATTATTGTGAGCGCTTTTTTTCGACTTGTAATATAATTTTCGGGGTCGAACTGAAGGTGCATAGCGCAGTAGAAAAGTCTACTGGATTCCAGCCGTAACGTACCGTCGTGATTTATGATTTAAAGTGTACCTTTGTTTGCGGCTACCGTTTTTCGTTTTTCGTAGTATCCTTCATAGTATGCCTTAGTTGAATATCCCGATTCTGACTTGTGTTATTTCGAATTTTGACATGACGTAGTGGTGCTTTGGGACACCGCTTAGTTCATGTTATATTTAGTTTTGGATTAATTTGTATTCTATTAGGTTAGATTTTCTGTAGAGTACTATATTTTTATATATGATAAAATTAATTTAGAGTACTGCTGAATTTTGTCATTTAATATCATAAAGTGAAAATGTAATTTGTTCACGATGTGTTAAAATAGTGCTGAGGTTAATTATTACAGTACATGTGTTATGACAACGTCAGAGTGAAATTCTGTTAAACTAATAGGGCCATAATACACCCTTTAGTGCTTTGTTATTGCGGTGAAACCATTTTGTATCAGTTAGTGCGAAGGTTCTTTTCATTTGGTTGGAAATTTATCTGACTTAATTTAATGTAGCTGGTAGAATCCGTTAGGTATTTGCAAGTTTATTTTAAAATAACAAATTTTGTGCCGTAAGTATCATGTGTTGCCCACCATCCAATTAACGAAACTTCGTTGACCGTTAAATAGTTTGTACTAATTTTAAAATGGTAGAATAAAGTGAATGATGACTCATAATTTCAGAATCGCAACTAAGACTGTTACACATACACTCTTATATTACCCGCCTCACGTTATTCAAAGAACGAGCAGGTAAAAACCCTGAAATGAAAATAAAGCTTTGCATTGTATCACATATTTAAAAGCGCTTTTCATTAAACAGAAAGTTAAATCTTTCAACTTAATGTCATTTGATTAAAATTGGTACTGAGGTTTTATTATGACTTCCTCTGCAATATTACTAATCTTTTTCACGTTTGGTAAGTCCAGACACCAATTAATGACCGTCTTCACGTTTGAAATAGGTCGACTGAGCGATGGTCAACTTGGCGATGCCAACTCGGTGGTAGTTACCTCAATGATGGGAAACCCGGCAACGGTCAACTCGGTCAACGCTATTATGCAATCATTACTACATTTCCCATTGTAATACCACGTGTGCAAGTTTTTAAATTCTACACATTCTGAACATGATAATCTTCTGTTAATCTTGAAACCCTTCATTGCAAGCACCATTATGTTGACGTTTTTTAACCATCTTTTAACCTTTAAACACTTCATTTCTAGCATCATTATGTTAATCACCTTTTCCGCCTCCAGCAAACTATTTATCGTACTATTTACAAGTATAAAAGCACATTCTTGGTCCTAGCTAGTAGCGTAGTGGTGACACGAACTGCTTAGCATTCGGGATGTAATGGGTTCGATTCCCGTCACCGCCTACCTTGTATGAGGTTTTTTCAGGGGGCTTTTCTCATACACATGTAGCGGCATGGTCACTGCGTATATGCACAACATCATGTGCGGCTACTTAAGCGAATTATGGGGTAGTATTTTCCCCTCAGAACCCAAGCTCCGTTCCTTCCGATTCTATTCTAACTACACCCATACGTAATGTATGTACGTATGCTGGGAATCCATGATTTTGCCGAAGGAGCTCGGAAATCTCAACAGCCCGCCCTCTCTCTTGGGGAGGGAATGAAATATGTGGCCTTTTCCTTTTTTTTAGTTTCCCAATTATTACAGATTTATATTTGAGGTAGTGACAATTGTGTATGATTTTACTTTGATAGCCAATACTGTAATTTATTTATATTCATTGATTAAGGTAAAAAAAATTATTTGTTAGAGTACGGTTTCAATGAATCGACACATTTTCGGTCGTTATTCTGTGAGATGGCCAAAGAGACCAAGGATAAAGTCAATGACAACACAATCCAATTCTGATGCTGTAAACACAATTGCAAAGGAAGGATATGGACTAATATTGTGTATGGTACTTTCAATTCAAACCGAAATCTGCATACGTGCAGTATAGTAGAGAATGCTGAATAGGTTGTCTTGTAACAATTGAATGCCCTAGTAAAACACTTAGTGAAGACAACGATGGAAAATCCTTCACAAACTAGAGAACGAACTTTGAGCAATGTTCCGGTTGCCGTCAAAGGAATTCTCCCAAATTTAAATATTATGTGGAGAACCATTCAGACAGTAGGAATAAAAACCTCCTAAGCACCGACAAATCCAGAAACACGCAAGCAATTAATATTCCAGAAGAGTACCTGCTATACGAGTACAGACCAACAAAATTTGAGAATTTCTTGCTGGTGGTTTCTAGAAGAGTTCAGGTGGATCCACAGAGAATATTAATATTTGTTAGAGTATACCACTCAACGTGGAGTGCAAGTACGAAAGAATTACTTTTATACGGCACTTTTTTATTGTGTACGCCACTTTTTGCGCAAGTACTTGTTATTCTGACAAATGAGATACGCACGAAGATAAGGTCCCAGTTTTTTCGGTATTGTATTGCTTTGCTGCCCAATAAAAATGCAGACACATGCTTTAAATGGAAGAATTAAATACGCAAAACGAATACGTGACTACTTATCAAGTGGATAATAATAAACAATTTTCAAATTGTGTAAGAGATATTTAAAAAATGTCTTTGGATTGAAAAAAAAAGAAATAACGAACGTACAATGTAATACTACGTGTCACTTACAAATAATTATGACATTTATGATATTTTTGGAAAAAAACGCAGACCTCAATAGGAATAAACAACCGTTTTTTTTGCAACCGACTGATTTGATCAAAACAAAAATTAAATAATTTTTTTAATTTTGCCGAATAACTCGGAAACGGTAAATTTTAAAGACAGCATAAGTTGATTTTAAAACTGGACGATAAATCCGAAAACGGTATAAAAATTGGGGTATTCTATTTGAAGTAAGCAAGTTATTGAGTTTTGAAATGATGCAACTTAGATTGGATATGTAGGGGTTGTGGAAGACTTTTTAATTAAAATACGTCAAAACGTAGCTTATTACGTTTTCTTAGAACTCAGAATACCGATTCCGAAATTGCAGAGGGCAGGGTACAGCACCGATTTTTGTGGAACCCTGCAGCTGTCAAAATTTTCCAAATAATTCGAAAACGGTACATTTTAAGATAAAAGTCTTACATAGATTAACAATCAAATTCTTTTGAAAAAAACATAATTTGTTACTACCACACTTTTATGACACACCCGTATATTGGAAAATAATTTTAAAATACGCACCTCTTCAACGCCAGAAACTTTGATAGGAAACATTCCTCTCTAAAACTGAGATATCGCACTTTGACGCATTAATGAGCGATCCTGTATAAAAGGAATTGTGGAATTATATTGTATTTAAAACATTAGTGCTATTATTCAACTGTCATTTATTGAAGACATTTTTAATTGCACCAAAAAAATGAATAAGGTTAGGACTATCAAGTTCATTATAACAAACAATTTTTATTATCTCTTGTTTTTTAAAATTTAAATTAGGTTGTGCATAGAAGCAAATTTAAAGCTTAAAAAGTGTGTAATTAATAAGTTCCCGAAAATTTACATTTACTCTACATATGAAAGAAACCGATTGATTTGATCAAAATAAAAATTAAATAATTTTTTTAGTTTTGCCGAATAATTCGGAAACGGTAAATTTTAAAGACAGCACATCTTACATAAATTGATTTTAAAACTGGACGATAAATCCGAAAACGGTATAAAAATTGGGGTATTCTATTTGAAGTAAGCAAGTTATTGAGTTTTGAAATGATACAACTTGGATTGAATATGTAGGGGTTATGGAGGACTTTTTAAATAAAATACGTCAAAACGTAGCTTATTACGTTTTATTAGAACTCCAGAATACAGATTCCGAAATTCGCAGAGGTCAGGGTACAGCACCGATTTTTGTGGAACCCTGCAACTCAAAATTTTCATAATTTTCCAAATAATTCGAAATGGTACATTTTAAGATAAAACATCTTACATAAATTGACAATCAAATTTGACGATAAATCCGAATATGGCAAAAGAATTAGGGGTTCTATTTAAAAGAAACATAATTTGTTACTACCACACTTTTATGACCCACCCCGTATATTGTAAAATAATTTTAAAATACGCACCTCTTCAACACCAAAAACGTTGATAGGAAACATTTTCTCTAAAACTGAGATATCGCACTTTGACGCATTAATGAGCAATCCTGTATAAAAGGAATTGTGGAATTATATTGTATTTAAAACATTAGCGCTATTATTCAACTGTCATTTATTGAAGACATTTTAATTGCACCAAAAAAAATGAATAAGGTTAGGACTATCAAGTTCATTATAACAAACAATTTTTATTATCTCTTGTTTTTAAAATTTAAATTAGGTTGTTCATAGAAGCAAATTTAAAACTTAAAGATGTGTAATTAATAAGTTCCGAAAATTTACATTTACTCTACAATGAAAGAAACCGACTGATTTGATCAAAACAAAAATTAAATAATTTTTTTAATTTTGCCGAATAACTCGGAAACGGTAAATTTTAAAGATCTTACATAAACTGATTTTAAAATTGGACGATAAATCCGAAAACGGTATAAAAATTGGGGTATTCTATTTGAAGTAAGCAAGTTATTGAGTTTTGAAATGATGCTACTTGGATTGAATATGTAGGGGGTTGTGGAGAACTGTTTTTTAATTAAAATACGTCAAAACGTAGCTTATTACGTTTCTTAGAACTCCAGAGTACCGATTCCGAAATTCGCAGAGGTCAGGGTACAGCACCGATTTTTGTGGAACCCTGCAGCTGTCAAAATTTTCTTACTTTTCCAAATAATTCGAAAGCGGTAAATTTTTAAGGTAAAACATCTTACATAAATTAACATTCAAATTTGACGATAAATCCGAATATGGCAAAAGAATTTGGGGGTTCTATTTAAAAAAAAACATAATTCGTTACGACACTTTTATGACGCACCCCGTATATTGGAAAATAATTTTTAAATACGCACCTCTTCAACACCAAAAACTTTGATAGGAAACATTTCTCTCTAAAACTGAGATATCGCACTTTGACGCACTAATGAGCAATCCTGTATAAAAGGAATTGAAGTGGCTGCAATCACCAGGCAGCTCCATTTTACAAACATTATGAAATCGAAACCTCCTAATTATTCAAATTCTGTCATTCTATTGAAGACATTTTTATTATCTGCGGTACCAAAGCATATAGAATAGAGAGTTAGGACTATCAAGTTCATTATAACAAACTAATTGCCAATTATCTATGTTTTAATAAATGAACATAAAAAAAATTGAGCTACCTGTTTCATTGCCAAAATATTAAAACTAAAAGATTGTGTAATTAATAGTTCGAAAATTTAGCATGATTTGGATACTACAAATGAACTAAGAAACCTGATTGATATTGATCAAAATAAACAGATTAAGATAATTGGAATATTAAATTACGAATAATGGAAACAGGTAATATTCTTTTTAGAAGACGTTATTGATCTTCATATTCTGATTTTAAGATGTCTGGCATTCTTGTGTAAATCTGAAAACGGTACAAAAGTGGTGTTCGTAGTACATTTAGCATTGCCAAGCATAGTTGTCTGGCCAAGTTTCATGAAATTTAATACAATTGGTTAAAGAAGGGGTTATGAGGACCTTTTTAATTTGAAAATACGTCAAAACGTAGCTTATTACGTTTTAGAACTCCAGAATACCGATTCCGAAATTCTCGAGGTCAGGGTACAGCACCGATTTTTGTGGAACCCTGCAACTGATCAAAATTTTCGATAAATTTTCCAAATAATTCGAAAAGGTAATTCTTTAAAATAAAACATCTTACATAAATTAACAATCAAATTTGCGATAAATCGAATATGGCAATAAGAATTTAGGGGTTCTATTTAAAAAAACATAATTTGTTACTACCACACTTTTATGACTACCCCGTATATTGGTAAAGTAATTTTAAAATATCGCACCTCTTCACACCAATAAACTGTTGATAGGAAACATTTTCTCAAAACTGAGATATCGTACTTTGACGCATTAATGAGCAATCCTTATAAAAGGAATTGTGGGAATTACTATTCGCTAATTTTACAAACGATGAAATACTGCTATTATTCAATTTGTTTTATGTGATGACATTTTTAATTTGCGTACCAAAGCATATGAAAAGAAGTTATAGTTTTGTAAACTATTCCAAGTAATATGTTTAATAACAAACATGATTTTATTGGAGCTCTTGTTTCTGCTCAAAATTTACACATAATTGTCATAGAGCTATTTAACTCCATGATTTGTAATTAGAAGTCGAAAATATTACATGTCCTTATTAACTTATAAAAAACCGACTTTGATTTGATACAAAATTAAAAAGTTAAACTAATTCTTTTAGGTTTTGCTTCTGAATGTTAATCTCGGTAAAGCGGTAAAATTTAAAGACATATTGTCTACCATTTAATATTTAATAGCACCATTTTTAAAAATTGGATTCGATAAAATTACCGAAAATCGGTATACAATGGGGTATTCTTTAGAAGTAACAAGAATCTTGTGAAAACTATGCAACTTGAGATTAAATATGTAGTTAAGTGAGAACCTTTTTTATATTTAAAGGGTGAATACGTTTGCACCAGAACTAGCTTAATACGCTTTGATTATAAGAACTCAGAAAACATTCTTGCGAAATTTTAACAAGGTTTCTTAGGTGTTTTTAACATGCGACCATTCCTTATGGAAAACCTTCTTCAACTGAAATTTTCTATTTTCCAACAATTCCAAAAGGTAACATTTCTCAAGCATAAAACTATCCATTTGAACATTCAAAATTTGAACCGCTGACAGAAGAATCCGAGTTTTGCACAAGAATCTGGGGTTCTTTTAAAAAGGTACATCTATAATCTTGTTACTTATCCTACACTTTTTATTTGAGATCCAACCCCGTATGCATTGATTGAAAATAATTTTAAAGGTTATTTCATGCACCTCGTTGTCAGTCACCAGAAACACTTTGATGAGGTAACATTTCTCAAACTGAGTTCACTTGCTCTTTTAAACTATTAATAGCAACCTTATAATACAGGAATTGTGCCAATTTCAGTGCGCTATTTTACAACACTTATGATTGCTAAAAAGATGTGCAACCGAGCAATATCTGTTCTGGGTGCGTATTTATTTGCGGAAAAGATGAACAGACGTTTAGGAAGGTCTTTAAATAGTTCAATTATATATTTAAGTTAAAGAAACTACAAAATATTAAATACAATCTGTCATTCTTCAAATTCATATATCAATAGTTTTGCCGTTATATTTATACGTGCATTCAGGATACATAAAGAAAGAAACGCTCAAAATTGTCATTTATTACTTTATAAGAAACACCTGATTTTAGAAATGGCATTTAAAGAATTCAATAAAAATCGTATTTTTCTAAAAAGGGTTATTGATCTCATTTTGGCACTCTTCAATGTTGAATTCATATTGTGTATCTTCAACAACTTGATTCGTTATTCAGACATTTTAGCATTGCACAAACAAAATAATAGTTGGCATCAATTCATTATTTAATAACAATTTTATTACTCTTGTTTTAAAATTCTAATTGGTTTGAACCTTACTTTGAATCGGCAAATGTTATAAACTAAGATGTGTAATTAAATAGTCAAAATCTCATTACTAACCATTAAGATTTTAATTTACACGTCCTTTACTTAGAAAAATAGATTTATTTTCAGAACTAAAAATTAAAACCTAACGATGGTACGAATATTTTAAGGACACCATTGAAAATTTTAATTTCATTATTAAACAAAAATACACAATAATTATCAATAATAGATTTGAAAATTAAAATCTTCTAACATTTAAACAATTAATATTTGAAGCATTCCATGGATTTTCCAATCTTAGCTAAGAATCTTCGATGATCCTTTTATGATAAAACATAATATTATTAGCAAGACAAGTACGATCTGACAAAATTTTGTCAAGCTCATCAGTGTGATGCATTGGAAAGTTAATTTTCTTATCAAATGGACTTTGGTAAATACCTAATTAATGTCTTTTTCGTTAAAGCATGAAACTAAACGTGATGTCTGTATACCAATATTGATTTTAATTAGAATATACAAAACTTTACATATCAAATTAAATTGCTTCTAAGGACGTTATCTAAAATTCTTGAAAACCAGCTTTTCACATTGGTAGTTACATTTAAATGATGTTCCATCACATGATACACTTTCTTTCGCATTCAATCTATGTGAACATGGAAAGATGAACATGTTTGCTATAAACTTGTTACAGAGTGATTAATCGTAGTTCAGATTCGAAGAACGAAACATCTTGTGAAAGTTCCTTTATTGACTAACGTCTGCATTTTAATATAATACTATAATTTTCAATCAAAGTATACAGATTGTGGACTCTTTATGACAATCACGTAGCTAAATCATGTCATTATCTGCATGCAAGACAAAGCTTCGCGGGGCCAAAGACTTAATCCAAGTGAACGATCACGTTAGGAAGGTTTAAATAGAGTTGTTTAATCTATTTTCATAAGATTAAAAATACAAAAACTTAATGACAATTGAGCATTATTTCGATTAAATAACTTTTACCTTATTCATATATTTAGCACATAAGGAAAATCAGGCATTAGGAGTGCGTTCTTCTAGCTAAAGCAACATTTTTTTCTTTAACTTTATATGAACGTATTGTCGGTGCATTTTATTAAAGGGTCAATTATAATATCTCATTTTAAGTTCGTCAGCCACCTTCATTGCATATCTTTATGTTGTTCCTACTTTTATAAATTTGAAAGCCAAATATGAAAGGATCGTTATTTACTCACAAAACAATCCTATATGTTTTCTTTAAATATAGTTGATTGAACAAATGTTGAATAATTCATGAATGCAGTTATTACACTATTCATATTTACAAAGTTTAATATACTAAAAAATCCCAAATTTTATTATTTATACAAAAACGTTTGGTCCTTAGAACGTCCACCACCTCCTTTCGGTCGCACTTCTTTGAATGTTTCTCGTCTGTATTAAACCGGCTGAAAAAAAACATAAAACCATCATTTCTAACTCATTTGTAAAAAAAATTTTGAAATATGAAAACACCGATTTTGCTTAAAGAATTTCTATATTTCAAATGGACACTAGATAAAATTACGGAAATCTTAGCTTTCAGTGCGGGATCGAACCACGTGTTTCACTTCTAATTAGGGTGACACACGAATCGTGAAAAAAAGCTTGACAAATGACAACATAAATTTTACAAATTAATGTTCATATAAGTAGAACTTTTTTTTGTCTTTAAAATTTGAGGGTGACACTACGGTATCCGCCTGGTGCCACCATGCTAGCTACGCCACTGTCCAGAGTGACCTAGGATATCATAAAACGGAAACTACGAAAATACATAAAGAAATTGATAGCATATTTCTATATTTTCCATCATATTTTGCCAACAGTTAAGTGCAAAACCAGGCAGTTCCAGGAGCTGCCCGATTCTTGCTGAAAACCGAAAGCAAGGCAGCTCCAACAACGTTGTCATTTATGCTACTGTTATATGGAGACGCCTGATTGTTGCAGGGAACGATTGGCCTATTTTTTTAAAGGGTAATTCAATAAAAATCTCATTTTCGTAAAAAAGTGGAGTTGCCTGGTTATTGCAGCCACCCCTTCAATTGTGGAATTATATTTGTATTTAAAACAACTGTCATTTATTGCAGACATTTTTTAATTGCACAAAAAAAAATTAATAGGGTTAGGACTATCAAGTTCATTATAACAAACAATTTTTATTATCTCTTGTTTTTTAAAATTTAAATTAGGTTGTGCATAGAAGCAAATTTAAAACTTAAAGAGTGTGTAATTAATAAGTTCCCGAAAATGTACATTTACTCTACACATGAAAGAATTTTAATTTAGTCCTAATTAACTGAAAGGAAAAATACCCAAGGATGTTTATTTTTTCAGAACCACAAAAATAAAATAAAACCTAAAACGTGTTTACGAAATAGAACAATTTTAAGAGAAATTAAAAAGTTTTACATTTTCATTAGTTAAACAAAAAATAAACACAATAAAATCACGCAAATCAGCGATCTGGAAAATTAAAACTTTCAACATTAAAAACAATTTGAATATTTGAAAAGCGAATTCACATAATTGCAATTTTCACAATTTCTTTCTAGAGTTAAAATTTTCGAGAAATACTTTTATTTGGTGTTAATAGAAATAATAATTAGAAAAATTGCAGAGGCATAGTATCAAAAGATAGCCGATCTGTAACAAAAAATCTTGTCTGGAAGCTCGATCAAAAGAGATGGAGATGGACAGATTGGACAAAGTTTGCAATTTTCTATATCAAAGTCGTGAACTGTTGAAGTATAAAATACCTAATTAAATTTAGTTTCTTTTCGATTAAAGGGCAATTGAAACTTACAACGGTGATGTCGACTGTATAAATATTGATTTTAATTTAGAATTCGATAACAAAACCTTTGACATGATCAAAATTAAATTTCTTTAGCCTCAAGGGTTATTCTAACAAGTTCTTGAATAACCACTTTTACTATTGTTCAGTTAGACATTATAAATGAGTAGTTAATCATAAGGGTTATACTTCTTGTCACTTAATCTAATATGGAAAGATAAGGTTTTGCCCAACATTGAATAATGAGGAAAACAGCCGATTAATCAACTAAATTCCGTTTACAAACTAATAGGCGATGTTGATAATACATACTGTCAATCACTAAAATAGAGTTAACGGTACGGTAGACTCTAACTTAAATTCAATTGTTCTATGTATATGATTGTCTTAATTGTGAATTAAATCTCCAGGCAATTTTACTACTTAAAACATTCGTGTTTCACAAATACGTAGTTTAAGTTTCTTTAAGTAGAAACAGAAATAGAGCGTAGAATTTTAGCACAATAGGTGTATCGATGACAAAGCTCAAAACATTTAGTACGAAATTTCATATTGCTGGCTATAGCTGATTTTTATAAGTATTTTAATTATCAGATTATTTTGATGCAAAGCACACATAATTAAGGATTAATTAAAATTATTAAGCCTCATTAATATTAGCAGGATGCATGGATGGACATATACAGAGTAGTCCAATCAGCCCGCGTCTAGCAATAATTACTAAACCGTTGTATTTATCGAAAAATTTTCACAATAAAACTTATAATGTGTCATCCTTTGCTACGATCCAAAATTATTCACAAGAATATAGAGTGTACCAACAGAAAGTACTACCAAAAACGATATTTCTGTTAAATGGAATACCCTAGCCCAGAGGTCGGCAACCTTTTTGATCTTCCGAGCTACCTAGCAAGTTTGGAAAATTTCGCGATCGCCCTTTCTTAGTTGGCATACCTTTATTTATATTTCTAGGTTAACCGCTAATGGTTAATATTTCCGGTCTACGAAACAAAAAAATAAAAAAATAGATATATTTAATAATAATAATGCCTTTTATTAGTTTGATGCACACAGTTATAGTTACATGAAATTGTATAAAATTACCTATATAAGTATGCATGTGCATGTAACCAACTGGGCGAAGTTCAGTTAGTAGTTACATACGTCACTACTTCTGCTCTTCCACTTAACCCATTTTATTTAGCATAAATTTTGAACGGAAGATTACAATTTAGAGAGAAGTTTATGTGTATAAATGTAAATGTAAAAGTACATAGTGATGGTGGACACAGTGTAAATGAATTTAACATAATTGACAAATCTAGAATTTGCTAGGATTAGAATAAGTAAAGAAGGATGACTGATTAACTATGAATAAGTAGTTTACTATTTTCAACATTATTTTATTGCAACATTTGACGGTCAAGTATGAATTGATGGAACTGGTTTATAGTTACTTTTTTGCAATAGTCAGGTAGTGAATTATATACATTGACGATATTATAACTAAAAGAGCGTTCAAAATGTGAGGTTTTATGCCGAGGAGGAGTAATTAAGGAACAAAATCTGGTATTTGCACTGAACTTTATCTTTTCATAGAAGTACGGTGGTATTTTGCCAGTAATGATTTTATGGTACAGAGTAGCAGAGTGCACAAATCTTCTGTTTTTCATATTTAACCACTGTATATCAATTAATTTGTGTGAAATGTGTTCATACTTCCTTACACCATAAATCAAGCGTAGGCAGGAATTCTGAATTCTTTGTTTATCTATAGCATCTAAGAACGTCACAGTAGTTAAACTGAGAGAGGACAAGTGACTCACATAGGATAATTTTTAAATCTTGACCAATGCTGTATAGATTTTGAAAGATCAGTTTTAAATTTAAAAATGCTTTCTTTATCATCTCTGAGACTTGTGCCTTAAATCTAAGGTTATAGTCCATAATCACTCCAAGATTTTTGCTCCTGAACAAGTAATATAGACTCCTTAACATGAATTTGTACGGCACATTTATGTCGGTCCCTTGCCTTACTTTTACCAAATAGCATCACAGATGATTTTGATGCATTGATATGCAACCCGTGCTCCTCAGACATTTTAATAAGACAGCAGATATCACTATTTAAGCACTCTACCGCTTGTGTTGTACTACGTTCCTCAAACTCTTAGAATAGTTGAGTGTCATCTGTATATTGATGAAACTTAACATACTTTAGACATTTGTAAAAATTCGAAGTATACAATACGAAAAGCAAGGGGCCCAAAATCGATCCCTAAGGAACCCCACAGGTTACAGGCAGTGCATCAGACTTTTTATTGTTCAGTACTACTAGTTGTGTTCTATCCTTAAGATAATTTCCAACTAAGGTACAAGCGTCTAAACTGATGCCAACATAATGCAGTATGCTCACTAATAGATCATGACTAACAGTGTCAAAATTGATAATTTTCCCGAATCCGTTGCGGCAAAGATGTCATCAGCTATATTTAACAGAGCAGTTGCACAACTGTAACCTTTTCTAAAACCTGATTTGGTTTTAGGGAAAATAGAATATTTATTAATATGATCCATCATTTGATTAGATAACACCTTTTCTAGGACCTTCGACAGTACTGGCAGAATACTAATTGGACGCAGGTCTGTGTAGCTCGTTGGAGTGCAATTTTTATTGACAGGAATTACATTTGCAACTTTCCATACTTCGGGTACAGAGTTAGACTGTATGCATACATTTATAATATGAGTGATGTACGGAATTAAAAAAGGACAGCATAGCAAGAACATATTACACACTTATTCCATCCTCACCCACAGCCTTAGACTTAATATTGTAAAGTATACTCATTACATCGATATCAGTAACTTGTTGAAGTTTTAACTTATTTTGGAATTCAGACATAAGGTGTTCCATGTAAAATTTTATTAGATCATTATTGGCGCTATTTTTAGATGTGGAAACAAAAGCTTCATTTATTTTATTGAGATTGTTCAAATGAGATGGAATTTCTACAATGCGTGATTTGGAATAAATGTTTAATCGCTTAAGCTCTTTCCATATATTGTGTGATTTATTTGTACGAATACAGTAATCTAAATAAAAACTTTTTGCTTTATTTATAGAATAATTTGTGTGATTTCGAAGCCTATTGTAATAGTTCCAGTGTGTGTTATTTTTTGTTTTTTTAAATTTCAGCAACGCAGCATCACGCAGGGACATCATGCTCTTGATTGTGTCAGTAAGCCAGGGAGATCCTTGTTTGGTGATGCGTGCCGTTTTTACGGGCGCACAAATATCAAAGATATACAGAATGCATGCACTGAAATAATTGACAATATCATTTATGTTACTAAGTTCGTACAAATAATTCCAATCAACCGACCGCAAGAGAGAGCTAAAGTTATAGTGGTCAAATTTAGTAAAGTCGCGATACGTTTTCTCAAGTTACTTCTGTAGAATAGAATTAATTGGATATTTGCAGAAAACTAAGGAATGATCCGCAGTCGGTGACAGTTACATGGGATGAGATGATTATGAGGTCAAGTAGGGTAGATGAGGTAGCAGTGATTCTGGTAGGTTCTTTAATAATAATCTGAGTTAAACTAATCTCGTACAACATTGTGTTAAATCTGATGTATGCCAATTTATTTAAATTAAAAAAATCTATGTTGAAATCTCCAATGCAAATAAAATCATCAGTAATGGTTAGGATTTGTGCAAGGCAGTTTTCAAATTTATCAATAAAGTTCAAATAATGGTACTCTAATCTTCTATAAATTGTACCTATTACTAGTGATTTGTTGTCAAGTTGAATATTAACCCAGATTTGCTCAAACGTTTCGTCATCATCTAAATTTGAGATAACGGTATAACGGAGGGTATCTTTAAGGTAAATCCCTAGGCCACCACCCCATGTTTTTGTATTTCGATCTTTACGCACAAACGTGTAGCCTTGTATAGCAACAATAGATTTTTTAATTTCCGGCTTTAACCATGTCTCTGCTATGCCAAAAATGTCATACTTAACCGCCAGTATATGTTGCTGTAGATCTATAAAATTGTTTAACAGAGAGCGTGTATTTAAAAATTCAAAAACATATTTATTTTTATTAGAACAGAAATCAAAATATTCAATTATTGCAATCTAAATCTAACGTGAAGCCTGGCACTGTTTTTTTTCATCTAATTTTTTGTAGTTTGGAGTGTACTGTGAAATGGCAGTCCTCAAAGTAGTATCCAAATGATCGTTGGTCATTCGCGAGCGAAATTTGTTTTTCAAAATGTTCATATTCGAAAATGACGTCTCGCATAAATAAGTGAAACCAAAAAAGGAATTTGTACGAAGGGTTGCTTCCCGAATGAATGGATATTTTGCATCGCAGACTAAGCGCCAAAAGGTATCGGGCTGTAGCAAAAGTTTTCAATTCAGCGTCGTTTTGTATGGTAATTTCCATTTCTAGTGGAGTAGCATCCAGATGACTGAAAACAGCAACTATTCCTTGAGCCTTAGTTTCAACGTCGCAGGGAGAAAATGGATTTGAAAGAAATCTAGCAACGGGTTCCAGCTTCCTAAATTCCTCAAATCTTCTTGTAAAATCGTGTTCGATAATCTGTAGGAATTTTTGGTGTATCACAGTTTTCCATTCCATAATTATTAATCCGGAAAATGCTTGAATTCGCCTTTTTCAATATTGGTCTTGCAGAATCCTAACTTTTCACAAAATGATTGAACTGCAGAGATCATATTAATAATCTTTGTGTCTTTCCCTTGAAGTTCTAAATTTAATTTTCTGTAACGATAAGAAGAAATGCAAAATCTGTTAGCCATTTTGGATCATTCAGTTCTAAGTGGATAATATCCATTTCTTTCAAAAAACTTTTAATTTGTGGAAGTAGTTCCTTAAATCGCCGAAGTACTTAGCCTTTACTAAGCCAACGAATATCCGCATGTAGAAGTAAATCTCCATATTGACTTTCCAGTTCATCCGTAAGCTCCTTGAATAATCGCCGTCTTAAAGCATGAGCTCTAATAATGTTAATTATTTTTATTACCAATTTCATAATGTTGTCAATATTTAAAAATTTTCCGCAAAGCGCTTGTTCGTGAATTATGCAGTGATAACGAAGAAACGGAGGGAACAATTCGTCTTTTTCACATAATGAAAGAAATCCATTGTGAAGGCCGGTCAAAGCTGGCGCACCATCTGTGGTTATATAGCTAATTTTTGAAGAGGTACACTTTCCTTAGTTACAAAGTCCTTGAATGCAGAAAAAAACACCTTTTCCAGTAGTTCTTCCAGTTAAGGGTATAATTTTCCAAAATTCTTCTTTATTTGAAAAATCATCGAAGCTCATTTTCAAAAACCACATCATTGGATTCATCCATCTGTAAACTGAAGAATGCACATGATTCAATGTCTGATTTCAATTGACTGCTTAAATCTGATGCCATAATTTCAATTCGACGAGTAACTGTGCGCGCTGAAAGTTGAATGGAATCAATGGCACTTAATATTTCTGTTTTGTTTTAAAGTCAACAAAAAGTTCTACCGCAGCGTCGGTAAAAGCTTCTTTTACGATTTCGCCGTCAGTAAATGGTTTTTTTCTCCTAGCTAACACACGAGAAACTTTGTATGAAGCTATGGCAGCAGCGACGCTTTTCTTAGTTTGTTTGGTAAAACTCGATTGCTCTGACGATAGCGCAGCTTTCATACTTCGAAGTATTTCTTTTCTTATAACTGAATTCAGCAGAAAGTTGTCGTTAAAATTCCAATGTTTAGTGCGGAAATGTCGTTCTAAATTTCCACGCTTAAATATTGAAAGACTATCCCGACATATAAGATACATTTACCTTTCACGGCAACAAAGAAAAATTCTAATTCCCATTCAGGATTATAATGATAGTTTTTAACTTTTTTATTCATTTTCACGAAAACTGCTTAATTCTGTTGAAACTGTTCAATTAAAAAGAAGGAATCCTCAATGTAAATAACTTCTAACAATAAAGTACAAAACACACAGCGTCTTTTGGTTACCACTAATAACGACTAACACGCTTACGACTAAACACGGGGGAACTGATTTTACACTACGCAGGTTAAACTCCTGCTTCACTACCAACTCCCCCACCTAATATTCACTTCCTGCTTGCAATTGCGCTCAGTTGTCACCTCTCAAAATTATAAAATGCAGATTCTCAGGAAGATCGCCCTTTAATGTTGTTATCGGTTTCTTTATAAGATCGACCAAAAATTGTCGCTAGATCGACCGGTCGATCGTGATCAACCGGTTGCCGACCCCTACCCTAGTCTTTTATGTGGTAAATGAAGTCTCTGTAGGTTCTACATTCAACAACAAATTTGAAAGAATTTGGTGAAAAACACACTCTTTTTATACTGTTATATCTCTGCCACTCTTCGCTAATTTCCCTGAATTATATGTATGTATATATATATATATATATATATATATATATATATATATATATATATATATATATATATATATATATATATATATATGTGTGTATATATATTATATATACACAGTGACGAGGATAAAGTTGCATACAAATAGAAAAAAAAAATTATTTTTCATTTCTCAGAAAATTTTATTCTTGATAAAACTGCCTGCTCGATCGGAAACCTAAAATTCACTTAAACAAATTTGAATATCTCATTTCTTATACGAGGGAGATGCGAAAATGTGAATGCGGCTTAAGAGTAAAGTACCCTTATTTTCAAAATACACAAAAATGTTATTTAGAATTGAAAAAATATGTCAAATATGCAATTTCAGCCAGCTTCTCTAAAAAATGTCTGTTTTTCCTTTGATTTTTTCTACCATCCCTGTATTTTTCGGGAAACAAAATATTTCGGAGGTAAGTTAGTTTCTAATGGAACAACAATACGCTAAAAAGCATAAGTTTTATTTGCCCCATAAGTGGCAAATTAGGTTATTCACGATTATCTCTAAAAATATCTCAATTTTTGTATCCAATGAGGAAAATTACGTATTCCTTCAAGATTGTACCTAGCAAATGTGAGGTGATTATAGAGAACGTCAAAACGTTGAAACTTTAACATTTTTGTCTTTATGTACCTTTCTGAAACGTTGAGTTATATAAATAAAAGAATTTTCAAATTTTCAAGAAAGAAGTTTTATTCAAAATATTGCAAAACAAAGGTGTGAAAAAAGTCACCTATACGATTATCATTCAATGTGGTGCCCACCGTTCTCTATGCAAATTATGTACGTTTGTGCATTTCTCAACATTTGTGGGGTTGCTGTTCGAATACAATTTCTAATTGTATTTTCCAAATGTTGAATATCTGTGAATGGTCGCTGTTTATAAACTTTCTCCTTTAAATATCCTCATAGAAAAAAGTTCATTGGGGTGACATCGTGCGATCTTGCAGGACATGGATTGTTGGAATATGTTCCTATCCAGCGATTAGGAAATTTTGTGTCAAGCCACCGTTGAATGAATAGATTCTTGTTGGAAAAACATGTTGATTCTGGTTCTCAGAGGAAGATTATCTAAATAATTTGATAAACATGTCTGAAGCATATTTAAATATCTCCAGAATTTAAATTTCTAAGAAATACTGGTCCTCAATTTCATCAAAAATTCCACACCAAACGTTGATTTTAAACGAATATTGATCCCGGAATTCGACCTTAAAGTTAGGGTTTTCATCTGCCCACCATCTGCAGTTTTGCGAACTTACGATAACAATTGATGTAAAACTGGATTCGTCAGAATAAAGAATTGTTCTCGAAAAATATTCATCATTCTCTATTTCTCCAAAAATAAAATTCTAACCTTGCGTCTGGGTCTCTTTCTTGAAGGGTATGAATAAATTTGGGTTTGTATTGCTTTAATTTATTTAATAGCATAATTCTCCTAATTGATCGCTCAGAAACATCGGTAATTTCTTGCCTCTGTGATAACGAAATCCTCGTATTCTCCCATTAGATAGAACAATATTCATAACATTGTCACAATTACCAGTTACAGTTCTGTTTTATATTTATTTTCAACAGATCGATTTTCTTCAACTTTTTTTATTATTTTTGCAACTGTTGCATGACTAATGTTTCTATCTGTGTGTCTTGCATTAAAAATATCTGCAGTCTCCGGAGAAGTATGACAATTATAACACTAAAACAATCTCAACTTTTCTTGGACACTTGGACGCAGACATTACAGTGAATAATTATTTTCAGACATCAGTGAAAATTAGACTAAGAGCGATATCGGAAATGTCAAAGTGATATTGTTGATTATTATCGATTTTTTTTCCAAAGCCGACTTTGTAAAAATGTTAAAGAGAAAATAAAATTTTATGTTACACTGATTGAACACAAAGTCATCACATTTGAACGGGCCAAAACTTAACTTTTTTAATGGAACACACTGTATATTATTCCATGCCTTTGTAAAGCTATTAAATCCTTCAATTTATGTATACACCATATGGTCTCTACAGCAGTAGTTCTTAGAAATTATCCGTTTAATGAAAATTTTACGCTTGCACAATTTCATATTTTCGAATGGAATACCCTGTATGTTGTAGGTATAACATTCCATAGTTTATACAACTTCTAAATTCACTTGATCTATCTTAATAACTTTGACCTATAAAACCATGTAGCAGTGATTACATTTGCCCCAAAAGGCTTTGTACAGGATAAGTGTATACAGAGCTTCACATTTTAATTTTTTATTCATACTTTTTTAGTGTAAAATCTTTATTGAAAATTTATTCTAAATTATTTTATAACAATTATTAAATGAATAATGACAATTCGCTAAATAAACGATACAGAACAATCACTTTATTGAATGGTCAAGATTGCCACGATTTACTTGTAAACAATAAAACACGCGATGGTTAAATGCTCTGCTAAGATTTCTTAACATGCCGCTGTCGATACTTCGGAAAGATTCTCTTATCAGTTGTTTCATATCTTCTCTGGTCGTGGCAGATATTTATAAACTTCACTTTTAATGTAACCTCATAAGGAAATCTACTTTCGTTAATCCTGGGTAACGTGGTGGCCATTTAACTGGACCTGCTCTGCCTATTCACCTGTCAGAAAACCTTGTTATTTAAAATATATGTTGAATAAAACGGTGTTATGAACTGAAAATCCATCATGTAAGAACCACATTCTTTGCTTGACTGGATTGGGCAAATGTCGTATTAAATGGGCCAATTGATTTTGCAAAAATCCAACTAAATTTCTCCAGTTACCTTTCCATCAAAAACATACGGCCCGATTACATATCCTCCTATGATTCCACCCCAAACGCTCAAGGACCACCTTGTCTGACTAATAGTCCTTATACAGTGTGGTTGTTTAGTAGAACAATAATGGAAATTATTCCGTTCAATTTTTTCTGAAACCATTCGAAAGTTTATCTTTTTTCAAAATCATTTGGTAACAACTCTTGTATCGTTTGAAAGTGGTATGGATGCATTTTGTTTGTGCTCACTCTGATTTGAATTGCGTCTAGCCGATATGTTAGAATTTTTACATTTAACATAACTGTCTGATTATCTGGTGTTAATGCAATTTTGTTATTTCGCTATTTATATACAACATTTCCAGATTGTGTAAACCTTAACAATAAACTTTCAAATCTTTTCTGAACAGCCTTCTAAGTGGATATTTTGATGGTATAATCTTGAGGCCAATGAACAATTTTGTGATTTCACCCAAAACAAAAATCACATCTATCAACTCTTGAGTGTCATAATTCATTTTCGCAAAGTATTTTACACGAAGTACATGAGATGCTAGACTATTTATTCTTAACAGTAATAAAACAAAATTCTAAATTGTCAAATTACCAGCCTACTTGATAAAATAAAACAATAAGGTTTCCATTAAACTGATAATTTCTGAAAAATAATACGTTTAGAGGTCATAATTATTAAAACTGATCAAATTTTAATTGGGAATTTTAAAACTATGAAATGTTACAGATTGTTCAATACAAAGTATGAAATTGTGTAGAGTAAAATTTCCATTAAAATGATAATTTCTCACAACATAAGAGTTTTAGAGGTTATAGTTATCAAGATAGATCAAATGGATTTAGAAATTTTATAAACTATGAAATGTTATATCTACAGGGTGTTCCAGTAGAAAGAGGAAATTGTACAAGTGAAAATTTTATTAAAAGGATAATTTCTCAAAAAATACTAGTTGTAGGACCATATGGAGCAGACATAATAGGGACTTAGTAGTTTTACAAACTCACGGAATAATATACAGCATGTTCCATTAAAAAATAAACTTTGCCAGTTAAGATGTGATGAATTTGTGCCTTCAGAATAAACACTGTGAAAAAAACATATTATTTTGTCCCGTACGTTTTACAACTCTTTATCTTTGTAACTATACAAACATTTTGCTTAAGATGTTATTAGTAAACTGTTATGGAATTCATTTATGATGGAGCCATATTCAGTAAATTTTCATATCTTTGGAATAGCTTAACGCGGCAAAATTTTCTCGTGAAAATATAGTGACTTATGCAGATCGCTATGGTGATTTCGATAATGTAAAACATACTACCGATGCCATTTAAAAAATATCTTGTTAACACGCCTCGACTCATCAGAGCACTCTGTGTACCTGAAACTATTTCAGTGCAATATTGCAATTGCTACAACTTCTATTTGAAAAATTTTTTACATGGTATATTTCACGAAATGGCTTACGCACTAATAGATATTCTTAAAGTCCTTTTCGTGTGCGTGCGAGGGTGTGGATGCGTGCGTGCGTGGTTTGCGTGCGTGCGTGCGTGCGTGCGTGTCGTGCGTGACGTGAGTGAGTGATAGTAATGAGTGAGTGAGTGAGTGAGTGGTTGCGTGCGCGTGTGTGTTAGTATCAAGTTTAATCCAGAACCAGAACACAATTTTGTATTTAAGCTTTCTTTAATTTGTTCTGGATCTTGTTAGATTTTGAAAGAAATCTAGGCTTTGTGTCTTCCTTTCACATAGTTTGTTGATACAAAGTCACATAAGTCCAAAGTTAGTTAAATAGAAGTGGAATTGCTTAAACTGGTGTAACAATATTTAATAGAAGCTTTGTTATTTTTCTTTGGGTTTTCATCTACATGTCTAATAACCTGTACCTGATATGAAGGTTTGAACGTCTATCTCACATAGATTATTGTTTTTGATTTTTATAATGTTACCTATATTATTATTATAATTATTTCTTTTAATTTGCAGTCGGTAGTTTGGAAGGTTGTATTTTGTCTTACACCAGACATGTTTTTTAAATAAAAATAAAACGTTTATTAAATCTGCGTTGGTGGTTGGCAACCTTCTTTTCCTTAAGCAATCATAAATTTTAGGACGCGATAGTGAAGATGTAAATTAAAAACATTATACTAATCTAGGGTTAAACTAAAAGCAGAGATCGGAGTAACAGCTCCACTTCATGCGACGGTTAACATTACAAAGTTAAACGTTCTAAAATGTCAAAACAAGTGTTGCCAATCCTTAAATCCATCTATAGTCAAAAGCAATAGTGCTATCAGGAGAAACATTTTGCAATTGTAATAAAATACAGCATTTTTAATAACAGAGTATACTAATCAATTTCTAAAGACGCACTACTATTTTGTAATTATTTACAAAAAAAATTATGATATTTGTTTTTTCGACAATTAGTTTGTCCCACTACGTGGCGCCGTTTGGTCACCGGCCTGAGAAGAAGGCCAAATATTAACAGAATTTTAAAGGACAAGTTAAATTTCTGAAGTAATCTAAAACATAAATGTTTGTTTATATTGTAAAATATTGATTTCGAGGTAATTAAGAAATAGTGGTGGTGACGTTTCTAAAGTACTCAATAATAATAATACTATGAAGATGTAAACTTTCACCATTACTTACGCTTAATAAAATACTTATCTTACAGTTATCTTTGTCAGTAGTAATATCTATTAAAATTGTTAAAGATTCACAATTTTGTGAACGTTGAGAAATTAAAACATAAACATAAGCCTGCTATTAATATAACAGTCTGAGGAGCTACAGAATTAAATTTTAGTACAGAATAATTAGATCATCAACAATTAAATATTGTTAAATTGTCTTAAAGATAAAAAATCAGAACAGCATCTAACGGTCGAAGGCTAACAATGAAAAATGTCAACCAAAAAACACATTACACAATATTTAATTAAGTTATGATGTAAGTGTAAAGTTGTGAAAAACTTCAATTGGAAATGATGGAGTCATTCACAAACGTAAACATGACAACGATTAAAATAATCCAGTTAAATCTAATAAAAAAATAGCTTTGTCAATTAATAAGGGCAAGTGTTATTGACAATGAAAAGCATAATGCAGAATGTTTTATGTAATTTCCTAATTTTAATTTTAATTTCAACTAGTTATGTTAAATTATAATGTTGTGCTAATTTAACATATATTTGGTAAAGCATTTGCTTCAAGGTCTAGGAAAAACACAGCAAAAAAACCCAGACATACCAAAAGTTAAAATCATTATGTCATCATAATATCACTATGCCTTTTTAATTATAAGATGACAAAACCTATTTAAACGGATATTTCTTTTATATATTAAAATTATTATGTATTATATATATATATATATATATATATATATATATATATATATATATATATATGTATTTATATTCACGTTGTAAACGGACATAATAATGAATTTGTCTTAAAAATATTTCCATACTGTCAAATTGAATGTCATGACATAGACTATTTAAGGCATGGTCAGCTACCGCAGACTTCTCTGGTTGACCTAATCTACAAAATCTCATATGTTCTTTACGTCTTGTGTCAAAGCTATGTTTTGTGGTTCCAATGTATATTTTTCCACACGAACAAGATAACTTATACACTCCGGAAGATGGTAATGGGTTTGAAACATTTTTAGGTGATCTTAAATGTTCTTTCATTTTTCTTCTAGGTTTAACAATTGTCCTAATGCCATATTTAATTAGGAATTTTTCCATTCTACCTGTAACATTAGCTATAAAAGGAAGAAAAGCAGTACTAACATTATTAATATCTGTAAGTGAATATCCACTATTTTGTAAGGATTTTGTTAAATATTTATATTCATCCTTCAGAAATTCGGGGTCACAAATTCGTTTTGCTCGATCTACTAAAAATTCAATTACATCAATTTTTTGACGTGGTTGGTGGTTGGATAATTTATGAAGGTATCTATCAGTGTGTGTCAGCTTTCTGTAAACCTTAAAAGATAGTGAATTATTATTTTTAGATACTAATATGTCAAGAAATGGTAAACCTCCATTAGTTTTTTTTCTATGGTAAACTGAATGCAGGGATGTATACCATTTATAAAAACCAAAAACTCATGCAATGTCTCTTCTCCATGTCTCCAAATAGCAAATGTGTCATCTACGTATCTATACCAAACTGAAGGTTTTTTAGGTGTATTTTGTAACGCTAATGTTTTAAATTTTTCCATGTAAAACTTAGCTATAACAGGACTAAGGGGACTACCCATTGCTACACCATCAATTTGTTCATAAAATTTACTATTCCACTGAAAATAAATTATAGTAAGACGGTGCTGAAAAAGAATGATTATATCCTTTGGAAAAAGATGATCAATGTATTCAATAATTACTTTTAGAGGGGCTTTTGTAAAAAGTGAAACAACATCAAAACTGACCATTATATCTCCCTCTTCAACTTTGAAACTATGCATTTTTTCAACAAAGTCGGTAGAATTTTTAATATAGTGGGGTGTTTTGCCTATATGAGGTTGTCATAAAAATGTAAGATGTTTTGAAAGATTATATATAGTAGAACCAATTGCACTAACAATAGGTCTTAAAGGAATATTAGGTTTATGAATTTTTGCTAAGCCATATAGTTATTATTATTATTTTAATCGATATCATGTTTATAATTGTGAATGCCTCTATCATTTTTTAATTGAAGTTTTTCACAACTTTACACATTTTGTTAAATGTGTTTTTTGCCTGAAATTTTTCATTGTTAGCCTTCTACCTTTAGAGGGTGTTCTGATTTGTCACCTTTAAGACAGTTTAACAATATTTAATTTCTAATGATCTAGTTATTCTTTACTAAAATTTAATTCTATAGTTGGCTTTATACGTTTCTCAAACTGTGATATTAACGTGCAGGCTTATGTTTATGTTTTAATTTTTCAACTTTCACAAAATTCTGTTAACATGATCTAGTTATTCTTTACCAAAATTTAATTTTATAGTTGGCTTTATACGTTTCTCAAACTGTGATATTAATGAGCGAGCTTATGTTTATGTTTTAATTTTTCAACTTTCACAAAATTCTATTAACATCTTTAACAATTTTAATAGATATTTACTACTCACGAAGATAACTGTAGGTGTTATCGAAACGTTAAGATAGTATAATATAAAAATACACCATTAAAAAACCCAAAAAAGATATTATTAATAATGATACTATAGTAATTTAATTGACACTATTGTATAAAATTTTCCGTGCAGAAGTTTTTAGCATAAACATCATGCTAATTGCAATCAAACCTCGTATCCTAAGAAAAACTGAGACCAGATATTGTGGTGCATAGAACAAAACAGGTATAAAAAGAAAAATTTATACCACTCTTTTTCACATCTCTAAAAAGACTACACAATACATTTGCTTTCTGACATCTGTCACATTATGTTACATAACTCACTTGATTTTTGTATCTAAAATATGTAGCTCCTCTCAAAATATGAGAAAAAGCAAAAAAAAAGTTAAATGTTTGTTCGATCATCAATTGTATTTATTCTCGTAACAGAGTGAGAAGTTTCCCCAACGGTACATTTATTGTTATCTAGAAACGTGAAAAATCTCCTCAACTGTGCTAACCGACCCTTGTAAGATTTCTTAAGGCATTAGGAAAGAATTTCATGGGTGACTTGACAGGATTTGGTTTCTATACTAAAACTATCAATTCTTTTCAAAATGTGACGTATAAGCCATAGCATTTCTTTGTTTCTTTTTTAAATGCAGTTGTTTTGCTTTACGCGTATTAACAACAATAGAGTAGATTAGAAAGAGTAATAGAGCAGATTCGTTCATAAAAAAAAGATTTTCAAAAACTGAACGTTTTATTTTTCTAATGAAAAGAGAGCAAACAAAAAGGAAATTAAGGTAAGAATCTATTAACATAAATGGCCATTATCGCGATGATCTTAACAAGCTTTGCAAAATTTTCTTAATTAACAAAAAGCGCACAGGTAATTTTCGAAACGTAGACTATAAAACAATAGCAACAAGTTATATATACGTTCAGTATTTGATGCGAGCGGAATTATGAAAGAAAGTAGATGAGAGCATTGATCCACTTTTATTCATGCTTCTAAAACATTCATTCTACTTTGTATATCTGAAACAGAATGGAGATGGTTCGGACCTTTTTGTTTCGGCCACTTTATTCGCAAATAAATAATTTATTAGAGATTTATCGACTATTAACTGAAGTAACATCTAAAGGGCGCTTTCGCGTACTACGAGAGCAAGCTTTCTATTATATAAGGTTAGCTAATTAAGCAGCCAACTTTGTAGATTGAAAAAACCACATCCATTTCTGAAACTGAATAGGGAGATATGCATTTATATAGGTTAGCTTAGCACATTGCAGTATTTTAAATGCGATATCCTCCAATAAAAAAAAAAACTGTATTCACGCATTAACCTCAAAGACGTGAATGTTATTCAAAGCTTTAAAGCTTGCAATCCTAAATAAACAAACAAGGAATTTTAATTTCAAATTTTTTGTTGACTGACGTAAGAAAAATGTTCTTAGGTCGATTTTTTAGCTTAGAATTTTCTTTTTAAGAGTGATAACGTGAATACAATTTGAAATAGTCCATTCGCTGAGTATAAATGAATATTTTACACTAACATTTTATATACAATTCGACTGAATTAACGAATGGACTATATGAAGACAAGATACTCAAGACACAAAAAAGCATTTGCGGCACAAAATCTTACGTCACAGGCACTCGCACAATGTACTCTTCTGACAGCTCTCTGTAACAAAAAAACGAAGCCGCTCCATTCAAACAAGGTTCGCATGATCAAAAGGTCATGCAGTGTGGTGGTTACTAATTTTCCCTGAAAATTCTTGACAAGCTACCCTTAATCGAGGCACGTATTCAATATTATTATATACTCGATTTCGGGGTTTTGTCAATTATTTGGGAAAAAATAATTATTTAAAGTTTATGATAACACAGTGCTAATGAATCTACGTTAAAAAGGGTAAATTATTAGTTATATTAAACTTTTTTTACGAAACTCATGCTAAACAACAACAATTTCTTGATATCAAAAAACAAATTATGTGGAAAGGGAAAACAAAGCACAAATAAGCTCAAATCACCCCAAAAATTACGAGCAAATGTGATTTTAATGTATATATTAATAGGGGTGTGTGAATAAAATTGATTTGTGTTTATTATTTGTAGTAGATAATTAAATATTGATTAATTGTAAAAAATATAATATTAACATTAATTTAATCTTACTCAGGGAACGTTAAGTTGCTTCCTTTTGGGAGATAGCACCTTTGGCGGAGTATTCCTTGCCAGAGTTGTACTCCAATTATACCAAAAATGAAGAATACGAAAAAACACAGTAACAGCACATTGCCCAACATTGGCAATGTATCGAGTAGCAGCATTACCAAAATTCGCATACCTATAAACAAAAGAAAATGTATTAGTAATTTCATATATCGTAAAAATTATATTAAAAATCCTTACAATTATATGAAGCCAAATGAGTAATTCCGTTACTAAAGATTGTACTTATCAACTCTCAGCAACAAAAAGTGTCATTGATTTTATTGAAAGTAGTACTTTAAAGCCTATAAAATGTATATGTCTTAATCTTCTATTTTGAATTCACAAAATATAAGGAAATATATTCTTAATATTTCAAAGTTATATCCTAGTGACCTAAAAAATTAGTCAAGTCTTTAGTTATTCGTGGTTCTATCCCACGATTACTATTACTTTAGCGCACCTTACGAAATAGAATCAGCATAGTATTGGTGACATTTATGATTTATGCAAATTATCGACATTTATGATTATTTGCTCTTTAACATCATGTATAAATAGTCTGTCGGTCACATGGACTCTGTGAGTTTAGTACGATAAAGTTGGCTGCGTTTAGAGCGCTACTTGGGTTTAAAAATAAATATTCAGTCTTAATTAAATCTTTACAATACACCAAAGGATACTAAGATTAGTAGTAGTATAGTAAAACCGATTTTGTTTCAATTTAGTCAGTTTTAACATCACAAGAGCATCGAAAATAATCGATTATTTTACCAGTAACGAAACGTAATATGCGAAAAACCACGAGACCGTAGCTCGACTGGTATTTTAAGGATTATGTCGGGTTACGATTGCTCGAGCGGTATTCGTTACGATTATATACTGACTTCCATAAAAATTGCAACACCTAGAATTTATTGAACGATTTTATTGAAATTTTCGTCAACAATGTCTTTCATTAGAAAAAACAAACGATTAAAATGTGAAAACAAAAGAAAAAAAACTAAAAATGTCTTTTCAATAATGGGTTGCTCCGCCACGATTTGTAATGCACTCATTTAGACGGCGCGGCATGCTATCAATTAAGTCATTTATAGCTGCCTGTAGTATATCAACCCAAGCTTTTTGAATCCGTAGCCGGAGATCGTGTAAGTTATCTTAAGGGTGTGGTAAATTACCCAGTCGCCCACCGACTTCATCCCATACATGTTCAATTGGCGACAAATCAGGCGACCGAGCAGGCCATGAGGGCGCGCATTATCCTGTTGGAAAATGGGATTTTCCAGCCCCTGAAGATATGGAAACGCAACGGGTTCTAGCACATTGGGTATATAACCAGCGGCGTTTAAGTTGCCGTAAATGAAGACCAAGGTTGATCTGCTACCGTAACATATTGCACCCCATATCATTACTCCTTGTGTGAGGGCTGTGTTGCGTTCCACAAAAATGATGGATTCGATGCCATTCATGCGCCCAATCCGCTCATTCGTTGCTCCATTCTGGCCTGCGTAGACGGTGAGTGGTGTAAGAGGAAGACATAAAATGTACGATATGAACGCAGCCCATAAGATCTTGCCATAAACAGATGACATTGACATTCTGGGTTCCTACACCTCCCATCCAATCATTTGCAATCGATCCAGTTGTTGAAAATCTGTCTCTAGTGGCCAAAAGTCTTAAGCGACGTTCTTCGCGATCTGTAGTCCAGCGAGGACGTCCAGTTCAAGGGCGACGTTGTTGCACCCTTCCTCTTACCATGTGGACCAGCATCTCAATACCGTTGTAACATTCGGTTTACACGACGAGCAATTTCTCTTAGCGAAAGTCCGGCCTCTCTCATGCCAATAATACGGCCACGTTCATAATCAGTCAATTGGGAGAAATGTTGATGTTGACGTACTCTTGGCATTGTTCCCATGTTCAGAACGAAATTGTGAACAAACAATTTGCAAAATTGACAGTTAATTACACACTGATTGGTTTATTTCTTCAAATTTATTGTTACTACGTGCAAGGAAAAACAAAAAAAACTACTAGCTAGATTTTATTCAAATTTTAAACGTTTGTTCTAATGAAAGGCATCGTTGACGAAAATTTCAATAAAATCGTTCAACAAATTCTAGGTGTTCCAATTTTATGGACGTCATTATACAGGGTGTCCAGAAACTCTACGGATAAACTTTGCGTAGTGATTCTAGGCCCAAAAATAAGAAAAAAGTTCATATAAACCCAGGGTGTGAAAAATGTTATTTTCCTCGGTTTTATGTTAATTTGAAATTTGGGACGCTGTATCAACAAGAGTAACAATAAATGTCATACATTTGCGTATCTAAGCAACAACTTGTCATTTGGTTTTAGTCAAAGCCTACTAAAATGGCAAGAGATTCAATAGCTGGTTAAATAAATTAAACTGTTCATCAACCAACATCTCGAAAACGGTTGATCTGAGAGGCATCGACCAAGTATACCTTTTGCTTAGAACTGAAAAGGAACAAACTATTCAAACGGAACGTCAATATACCGGTGGTAAAAAGTTAAGGCCAGTTAACTTTAGCATACCACTTAGATGGCGCCTCTGCAGGCATCAAAAACAATAAAATGTTTAAGTTTCTCGACCAAAGTGCTCCAAATTTCAGGACCGTGTTCAAATTTGTTCGCAAAATATCGCCATAAAACCGAAGAAAATAAAATTTTTCACACCTGTAGGTCCTAAACGAAGCGTTTCCGGACCTGGGTTTATATGAACTTTTTCTTATTTTTGGGTCTAGAATCACTACGCAAAGTTTGTCCGTACCAATAATAATAAATTATTATAATTATTATTTATTTTATATTAAATTATATTGATAATATTTATATTACATTGAACGTACAATTATTGTAAGTAATGTTTGAAATATAAATTATTATCCATCATTTTTGCTTTGTTGGAGCCACCGACAAACCGAAGTGACTAAACCAGGTCGTTAAAGGTATATTAGTTTATCAATAATTATATAGGTAATCCAGAAAATAAACCAAGGCGGTTCAAGAATGCGAAATTCGGAATCCATTGGCTTATTCACCGGTAGCATGGAGGGGGAACTATATCAAAAACTCTGAATCCATATGGTCACTGCGTATGTGCACACCATGCGGCTGCTTAGGCGAATGCTGGTAGTATTTTCTCAGAACCCTAATTCCTTCCTTCCGATCCTATCCTGACCAATATCTTAATCCCACCATGCATATATACGTAATGTTTATGTATGCTGAATCCATGATTGTGGCTGAAGGAGCTCAAAGCTAGAGCCGTCTTAGAGGAATGAAATACGTGGGCTTTTCTGCGCATATGTAGGAAACGGAATACTATGCTTTTACGATGCAGTTTCGACTCCACCACTCCAAAGTCGAGAACACAAGTAAGCTGAGGTCCAGAGCATATTGAATTAATTTAAAATACATCACGCTAGCACTGATGGTTTAGTGTTAAGCGTTGAAAGTGATGAACTAAAAAATGGGTAGTCTCACCTTATAAAAATAAAATAATGCCTACTAACAAAAGGATTATTATTGAAAACTTGTAACAAATACTGTTGATACTTAATATATAGAGAATTGCGACGAGGGTAATTTGATTACGTGTGTTTTGGTCCACATTCACAATTTTGTAGTAAATTTTGTGCAAATACGCATAATTATTTTACCCTAACTAGAATCCCTATGTTACGCATTTAACGTTTGTATATCATCCTTATTATGTGTACTACATTACAGATCATTTAAATTCTCGCCATCTAGCGGCAATAAGTAGTACCGAAATATCTGATGGAGCTTGCAATAATCTGCTTAATTAAAAAAACAAGTACTTGGAGTAGTCTACGTTTAGTAGGTATTAATTAAACAACCCATATTTAATTGGTATATAACACAACGACACTATTCATTGAAAAAAGACTCCTTCAACGAGCTTGCCTGGAAAGTAAATTTTTTTTAAAGAAATGTCTTGTAAATATGGTGAGTAAGTTAATTTATTACAGTTTCTTTAAATACTCATCAACCTTATATCAGAAATTGCTTCAATTACTTTTTCTGGACCTAGCTTAATTTTAACTGTTTTCTTTTGTTTATAATATAATGTGAAAATTCACTATTGACAGCATTTCTCCGTTTGTCCATCCGTCTGTGTATTGAAGACCCTTTCGTGTCCACCAAACTGAAAAACAGCTTTGTTACGAAAAACTAGTTGAGCGAGTTATTAAGGTGCAGGTTTGTTCTTTTCATATGCTATTCTTTCTGCGTTTTAAAGTTTAAGAATTATTGTTTAGATAATTATTAACATGTTTCACTAACATTTCAATTGAATTAAGATGTCATAAATTAATATTAAGAATCATTAACTTTTATTTATTGCAAAAATATTTTATCTGCTTACCTATTTAATAATAATTAGTTATTGAATCGTCACTTATTTTGAAGAGAGCGAACGTTTCTTAATTTCTGCTTCTATTTGTTTTCTTTAAGTAGAAAAGAAGGTGTCGAGTTTCTTTCGAGCATTGGAAAAGGTAAATTCTCTATGCATGGACGATAGAATTGTTAAAGGCTAAATGCTTTCTTTATAGTGCGTGAGTGAGAATAAGTTGAGAAGGGAGTATGCAACTTAAGTAAATGATACAATAGTGCGGGGGGTTTGAATGTTTGTTTTTTGTACGTATGCATCTTTTGTGCGATTGCAAACAAGGAAAGTTTTATTCTTAATTCAGTTAGTACGTTCAAGATCAGTAATTACTGTAATTAGGAATGAACGATAGTTGGAAGGGCTAGCGGGGCCCCGGTAATAACGGTGTTAGGAGTGTAGTGTAAACGATGATAGGCGAATGTTCGCTATAAGTAACGTGTTGAGGATATATTTATGGCGTTTTGCCCAAGCGTATCTTGTATTATTAGGGGTAATAAACAATCATCTCTTTGGTGTTCAGTGATCTATGGTAAGTATCTGGAGTGCGTGGAATATTGTCTTACTGAATGACGGCGTTTTTTTTTAAAGTTGTTTGGTTGCGGTCCACTTTAATAGGATGTTTTGTGAATAGTTGGAAAATACTGACGAACAAATTTGGGAATTTCTATATTTTGAACGACATTAAAGTTTAGCTGCGTGAGAAATATTTGATTTTCGATTAATGAATGAATGCTCTTAAAAATCTTACGTAGCTACTGCCTGAAAATGATTTGGCAATTAGGTTATGCTGGAATATCGTAGGAAATTAGACCCGGCCGTTTAATAGTTATGTACCATGTTAGTGATTATAGTTTCTAATTTTGAGGAAAAGCGCGACCTTGTGCGTGTGTGTGCGTGCGTGCGTGCGCGCGCGTGTGTGTGTGAGAGGTGGGTGTTTGGTGGTGTGCGGGTGGGTGGGGGGATATGTGTGTGCGGAAATGAAAGAATGGACAGTAAAAAATTCTACCTATACAAGGGCTATAACTAAGCTAAATTTGAACATTATTCTAATATTACTTTGTTTTTATTTTTCTCAACATTAAAGGGAAATTGCGCGAGAATAATCTATAGATTCCTGTTCGTGAGGTTCCGATGGTTTGCATAACAAGAGGTAAAACGTAGGATTACTTTTGGTTGCCACAGTTTTGTATTTTTAGGGTGTGATTTTTGGGAATGTCATCCATTCAATACTTGTAGTATTCTATTTAATTCGTGTTTTAAACCGGCATAATTATGATTGTATATTTTATGTCTAATATAGGTTTAGGAATGTTTTCGTTTGATTGTGGTTTATTGGCGAATTGTACATTCCGTTGTACCGGGTGAGTCATTAAGGAAGGACGCCGGCTATATCCTAGAAACCGCTTATGTTACGACTTCAAAAAAAATTCTTCAGTGAATGTGGCCAAGAGAAAATGCTGGAAATAATTTTAAAGTTTGTAAATAGACCGCTAGGTGGCGTAACTGCTGTAGTAAATTAAAAATGCCTAATAAGTAACAGAAACTTAAGGAAAAGGTATATTGGAAATATCGTAGTTGTATTTTTGGGATACTTTTACCATTTTTTGTATAAAAGTTTTCTCTAACTTTACAGGTTTTCCGTAGGGGGAGCTGCGAAAGTTGTCAGACAAACACGTAATTATCTTCGGAACCAGTCATCGAATCTTAAAAGTAATATTTCGTTGGAAAGGTCTTTTCTTGCGCTATTCGTTGATGTATTAAAAAGTTAAGTTTGATTAACGAAAAACCGCTAGAGGACGCTTTCCAAATATTGCTGAAATTTTAGCGATTTTCTTCAAAATATTAAATAGAATGGTATCTTTTTATATTTTAGTCAGAAAGAGTATAAAATTTCGCCTATACCCTGAAAATTTCAAGTCGATATCTCTGTTGGTTTCAATTTTATACCTACATAAAATTTAGATCCAAAACAATAAAACGCAAAGTTTTTGACATAATAGTTTATTCTTAGGCCAGCTTTTATAAACACGGGTTAACCCTGCCGAGTTAACCCCAGAAATTCGATAATACTGACAATTATTATCATCGAGTTTCTGGGGTTAGTTTATTACCGTTGGTTAATAATTGCACCGGGTTGACCATCGAAAATTAACTAGAGATGAGTAGTACGCCATTACTTAGTGGCGACTTAAATGCTCAAATTGTCTGCCATCATTATCAATACACAACTGCAACCGCTGTTCGTTGACAAAACAGCGGTCTCTATCTCCGCTGTGGAGAGGGTGCGATTGGAATTTCTTATCCTAATGACCATATTTTCAGGTGTAGTTGACCTGGGTGTAAAAACAAGGTCCTTCATTCTTCCCAAAAATAAAAATCTAAACAAGTTAGATCGGGGACCTAGAAGGTAATAATGGTAATGGTTATTAAGCTGTTAAAGTTAAGAATGAATAAGGAAATGTAGGTACCTAGCTGGCCATGGAAAAAGCTCCCTTCTTATCTATGTATCGGAAAAGTGTTACTGAAAATGTGCCGGACAGTCATCATGTTGGAAAAACATCCGCTGCCTAGTAAGCAACTAAAGTAACGGCAAATCGTTCCGCAAGAAATTAAGGTACGTTTCACCATTAAGTGGTGCGTCAAAAATGTGAGGACCAATAATTCGGCCTCCTAAAATACCGCACCAAACATTGACACTCCAACCAGCCCTGATGTTGAATTTCTTGCATCTAACGAGGATTGGTTCTGGACCAATAATGCATGTTATGACGATTTACTCCACCATCACTGCGGAATGTAGCCTCGTCAGTCCAAAATATTTGCGATAGCAGATGTTGATTATCTATGAGCATATTCGACAGCCAATAGCAGTAGTCTAAACGTTGCTCCTAATCAGCTGCAGTCAATGATTGATGAAAGACTACATGGTATGGATGTAATCTAGATTAAAATTGAAGTTATGGTTTTTAATAGCTATAACTTTACTACTTTTAATAGCTAACTTTTATTTAAAACTTACTTATGTTCTTTCATAATACGCTGAACAGTAGTTTGTGTTAGTCCCAAGTCATGAGCTATTGCTCTTGTGCTACTTGTGAATTAATTTCGATATATGCTAGAACGTTTATAACATTTTCTTCCGTTCGGGATCTGCGTGCTCTGTGAGTAACTGGGGATGAATTGTTCCTGTAGCTCTCAATCGTTGTCATAATCGAGTAAAAGTCTCTTTTCGTAATGCCGTCTTTCTGGAAAACGAGCCGCATACAATCGTGCAGCAACAGTTGAATTCTGCATGCACTGAAATATACTGCAAGCATATCACATGCTTCCTAGTTAGAGGTCATTGTTGGCAAAAAGAATGTGGCAACAAGTCAAAGAAACTCGTATCTCAATACACAGCAAAACCGGAGGTAATTTTGTGAGGAATTTCAGGATAATATTTTCTTAACACTGACATTGATAAAATTAATGTTACTATGGATAAAACATCATTATGCATGTTTGTCTGGTAGTATTATTGGATGGTCGTGGCACTACAAAATCACTAGCATGCATCTGAACTTAAAGTATAGGCGAAATTTTATGCTTTTTCTGACTTAAATATAAAAACATACCATTCTATTTAATATTTGAAGAAAATCGCTAAAATTTCAGCAATATTTGGAAAGCATCCTCTAGCTTTTTGTTCGTTAATCAAACTTAACTTTTAAGACATCAACGAATAGCGCAAGAAAAGACCTTTCCAACGAAATATTAGTTTTAAGATTCGATGACTGGTTCCGAAGATAATTACGTGTTTACCTGACAACTTTCGCAGCTCCCCTATGGAAAACCAGTGAAGTTAGAGAAAACTTCTTATACAAAAATGGGTAAAATTGTCACAAAATATAACTACGATATTTCCAATATACCTTTCCTTAAGTTTCTGTTACTTATTAGACATTTTTAATTTACTATAGCAGTTACGCCACCTAGCGGTCTATTTACAAACTTTAAAATTATTTCCAGCATTTTCTCTTGGCCACATTTACCAAAGAATTTTTTTTGAAGTCGGTTTCTGGGATATAGTCGGCGTCCTTCCTTAATGACTCACCCGGTACAATTATATAAATATTTTAACTTAAATTAATGATGAATTGCCGATTTTTGTAAAAGAATATTTGATAAGTAAAATACGGAAAGCTAAGCCATTAATTTTAAGTAATGTACAATTATTGATGACGTAAAATTTTATGCTATTGTTAAATTCGAGGGTAGCAAAAGAGTTTCTTTATGTTGACATAAAGCTTTTCGGACCAATGTATAGCTCATTTTTGGGCCAATTCAGTAAATTTTTGTTGAGGATCAAAGTTTGGAAGGGAGTTTTGCAAACTAAAATTCCTATTTGTGTTATGTAGTGGTTGAGCTAAAAATTAGGGTGTGTATAGTTTAAGCACCGGATGCGGGAAATGTTGGGTGAATGAGTTACGTAGAGTAAACAGCTTGCATCCCTGTCTTAAGTGAATTATTAGATCTTGTTCACTATGTTATTAACTTACAAAGAAAGGACAGGTGGCGCCATTCTATACCGATTATTTACCTTTGCTTGAGTTTAAACCAATTTCCTTTTTAGCTTTGAGCAAGAATCACGGTGGCTGAACTGGATTGGGACATGTACGGAACAGCAAAAATGCTGTTATTGCATTGGGATCTACGTTTGCGGCAATCCACTACGTAAACTACATCCAGCTATTATCACTGTACAGAATGCATTGATAGTAAACTTTTCATTCCGTTCGAATTCCATATTCAATTCTTTATAACCGAAATCTTGAAATTTAAATAAATTGTTTAATCTTAGATTAGCATTAATGTTGATTTTCATTAATTTGTGGACGATTCAGGCGCGCTAGTTAAAGGTTAAAAATGCTGTTTGACGTATTTTACAAATAAAAATTCATTTCAAACTTCATATTTACAGTTTGGTATGCTTTTAAGTTGTTATTATTATTATTAGTATTGCATAAGTAAACTAACAGTAAACCCACACAATTTGTTTGTTTGGACATTTTTTCGGATAAATACGATTTATTTATCATCAGTCACATTATAGCCTTAACACATCTTGCTTATTTTTAGTCCGGTATCGCTGTATACAGTATATCCACATTTCGATGGGCAATTCTCTTAATATTAGAGCTATCAACTTGTAGTTTGGCCTTTCTTAAGCTATATTTTTGAGGCAAAATCGATGATGTAAACAAATTGATACTAACATTTTTTGTTGTAAGCATACAGGGCGAAATTAGAAACTGTTCAATTTGGCGAAGGTGTCATATCTCGGTTACTATAAAAGATATTTACATTCTGCAAACACATTCCTAAGACACTTTTTTCAGAAGATCAACGGGGCATCGCCAGATTTTCACTGTGCCGTTTAGGTTCCTAGATAACATTATCAGGTGAAAAGAGTTAAATACAGACCTGGATTTGTTTTTTATTATTTTTGTTTGCTTATTAGCTATTATAAAAATAGTAAGATAGAAATTGCAATATTTTTACGTTTAGCCTGTCAAAAGTCCATCAAACTTGTTTTTTCATTTTATTTTCACTACGGTCCTAGATATAATATGAATGAACAAAATTCCAATGCTGCGATGATTTTGGTTTCAATTAATTGAATACCCTAAAGATAATTAAAACTACTAAAAATATCTATTTACAATTATATACTAAAGTATTGAATAATTACTTAATTTGTTGAATAATCATTGAATACAAATATGAATTATATTAAAGACGTCTAATTATCACTAAGCCAAACGACATTTCTGGTACAAAGTAATGGACGTAGTAGCTGTCAGGTTCGTACCTAATAGTTCATCACACGGCTTGGCGTGTTACAGCATTTGTGGAACTATTAGAATGAAAGCATTTTCATGGAATTCTAATAAGCAGGTTGTTTAATATGTATGTTTAAATGCCTCATCCTCCGGGTTGTTTTTGATTTATTATGGACAGCAAATATTACTTCTGCGTACCGTAGTTAACATTGGCCAGAATTAAGGGTTGTATTTAGTCAAATAAAATTGTGGTTTCGAAATTTAGGGAACGTCTGTCGTATCTACAAACCTCATGACACCATCTACCTGACACGCTGCATGTTTGTAAACCATATTCTAAGCATTTATAAAGTAGGTGGTGTAAATGGTATAATAAATTTAATAATAAATAAATGTAATAAGAGTAAAAGTTCTCCAAAACACAAATCGTTAAACTAACTGGAGATACTAACCATTCACCACAAATAATGCCTTTGATTCAGTCGGTAGTTTAAAGAAGGGTGGTCATTCTTTGATTTGCTTAATTACCTCAATTTCTGCTTGATTACTTCCACTGAACATAAATAATAAAATGAAATGTAACACTAATAAAATGATCTCGGACGCCAAGTTATTTTTTAATAATGCTCGGAATAACTAAACCGAGATTGTTTACAACAATAAAATTCTATCAAAATGTAAAAATAAAAAATATAGACTGTGTTTATTAACAGTTGAAATGATAGGGTTAAATAAAATATATCTTAAAATAGCCTTAAATTACTAAAAAATCATTAAACATAAAATACCTGTTCGTAAAATCTTGTACACAAACTTATTAATACCCTCTGGTATCTAAATGATTACGGAATTGTCAACCAAGGAGATGTCATCTTTGCATCAATATTGGCAATATCTTGAAATAATGCTTTACGTTGTAAACCAGACCCAAAAATGGAACTACCCTTATAAATTTTCTTCTTGAAATTGAAAATCCGTTTAATGCATTTTATTGAAATTTTTAGTATAATGCGTTAAAATATCTTACCATCAAATCAATGGCACTTTTCACTACATTTAGGTGGAAACCCAAAAAGCTTCCTAACAACACAACTTTTATATATATATATATATATATATATATATATATATATATATATATATATATATTACAAAATATGTAAAGAACAAAGTTATTGTGTAATAATTGTTGTAAATAGCTTATAATGTAGTGATTTTGCTTTTCATAATAAATAATCCTTTGAAGGAAATTGTTGGCATATATAAAATTTAATGCATAAACAATAGTAGATACGGCGGGCTTCACAGGCCAATTGCCCGTAACGTTTGAAAATTACCTTGCCCGGATGAGGTTAACTAACTAAGTAGAGAAAAATAACTATTTTAATCAAAAAAAAATACATTTGAAACAGAAAGAAAACTTTTCAAGCCAATATATCAACTTACCATAACGAAAACGAGGCAAAGTTCCACGAACCCAAATAAATGAAAAATAAATAAAATTAGTATAACAAAAACATTACATTAATTAAAGAACCTCCCATAAACAAAAAACGAAAATTATTTTATAAATAAATTCTTGCATATTCAGCCATACAAATTGATGACTAATAAATTCCTGATAATTATCATAGAGCTTTTGTGTTAATTGAAATGAAGTTTTAATTATTGTAAATACGTTCCACTTTAGTGAAACTTGAATAATAAGTTAATTACCAAACGATTAGTAGTAAGCCTTCCTTAGTTGTCGAGAATGGGTCGTTCAAAGTTTGCAAATTCGAATCACTTGCGGTTGACTAAAACAAGACGTAGTGTTACAGAAAAATGAAGAAAATTCGTGCGGCAAAAGAAAGGTGCGTACAGTTGTTACTGAGCCATTGTATCGGGTGCACGGTGAATAAAGCGATGAATATGTCAGTTTCTTTTGCGGAAGACAATTATAATGACGACGAAACAAATTCCCACGGCGAGAAGGAAATTTTATCATCCGAAAATGAATATTGTGTAAATTCCACCGATTCCGAAAATTTTAATGAACACAGTTCAGCGACAGAATCTTTTCCGGATTTAAACACTGAAGTCATGAAACTAGAAGAAAAGAACAGCGACCGAAAAAGTGGTCCATAATTGTAGATATCGCGCATTTTTTCAGCCCTTATTTTAAATTAATTTATAAGCATACAAAATACTGTACAGGCTGTCCCAAATTCGAAAGCAAGCATGGGGATCTCGCTTATTATAAGAGATAAGATATAGGTTTAAATTCGGCACTTTTGCTAAATTCAATGCCGAGTAATAATCTGAAAAGAAATTTGAGCTAACTCGAATGAATTTGGTTTTATGCTCAAAAACTAAAAATTTCGATTTTCGTTTTTCGCGTTTGGCCACCTTATTATTAGGAATTTTCAAAATTCGATTAAATATTATTAAGGCACCTTTTTACGCACAAGACTAATACGGTATTAAAATATTATGTGACGTTTCGTTTATTCTGAACCATCATCAGGTTTATTTTTCTTAATTACTGGGACAGCATTCTTTTTTGCCTAAGGAATAATGCGACATGAACATGTTCATTTTGATTATTATAAGTTTTTAATAATAATTTTTAATGTTCATTTTGAATTTGAATAAAATAATATTTAGAGTTAAAAACATAAAAGATAACGGAGCTTCCTTACCATTAGAATGACTTTTACGCGAAAAATTAAAATATGATTTTTATACTCATATGCATATTGCGAACATCGTATTAGCGCGATGAATGCTGGGACACTTACCTTAATAGGGTAAACCACCCAGTGATTGGTCTCCTATTCTGATAACTAGATCCGAACGCTCATTATATTTCACCATCTGCCACAATTCTAATGTCTCCTTACATTCTTGATAGGTAACTTTGACTTATCTATTAGTAAATCTTCCTAAATTAATCATTTAGTTCTGTATGTACCAACAGCTAATTATTGGCCGCACTCAGTCAACGATTGGCCTCAGATGTTCTAGTTATCGGCCACAGAATGCAAGAGATCAAGAAATAATAATTAAGTGTTTTTTATAACATGAGATAACATGAGAAATTAACTTTAAAACGCGCAGTTGGTTAGCGCGGTACTCTAGCAAAGTACAGGTCGTAGGTTCAAATCCTACTCGAGGTAAACTTTTTAAGTATTTAATAAAATTAATAATAATTTTTAATTACATATTTACCTTTGAACTTTTCGTTCATAACAAAAACGTATAATAATTTAATATTAGTCAAGTTGCTTTGGTATGTGTGAATCCTTGCGATATTGCAGACTCACATTCCATTAATATAAGTAATTTGACTGTAGTCTCATTATATTTAGAATTTACATCAGTTCTACATATAAAGACAAAATTTACATCGATTGGGGCTTGAACCTTGATGGCGCAGTTGGTTAGCGCGGTACTCTAGCAAAGTACAGGCGTAGGTTCAAATCCTACTCGAGGTAAACTTTTTATTTATGTATTTAATAAAATTAAGAATAACTTTAGGATTTTCTTTGAAAATTTGTTATATAATATTAAAAATAATTAAACTAACATTTTTTTTTATTTTCGGCACAACCGAAGCGCTAAAAATAATCCAATATAGCAGTTTATGTATGTCTACTATGCAATCCCTTCATTTCAAGATTTAATTTTAATTAGAAACATATGGGATTGAAATTTTTTAATTTTAAAATTTCTAACTCCGGTCCTGGATAAGAAAGAAATCTCATAAAGATCACATTACATATGTGACTATAAAATACGTAAATTTAAAAAAAATTACCAGAGCCGTTTTTGAGAAAACCAATTTTGAAAAAAAGGGCAATTTTAACCCAGTAATTAAGGGCAACATTTTATTTTTTTCATTTACAAACCGTTCGAAAGAATGTACTTTTATTTACAAAGTGCGATTTTTAAATTGCAAGTAGCTGTTATGGTTTCTTAGTGACAGCGGAAGCGCCGAAATGTACTAACATCGCCATATTGGCCGCTATTTTGAATTTAAAATTAAAAAAAGAAATTGTTCGATCGGGGTTTAGGGTTACTAACTTTTCACCAAAGATAGACTTTCTGGCTCTGGTTTCAGAAATGCACCCAAAAAAACACACTCATTCCCCATTAATTGATTTGTACGAAAACCCAGTTTTATGCATCACATCACACATAGGGGCATATGTCAAATTTCATTAAAATCGATGAAATAGTCTCGAAGCCACACACAGGCACATCGACAGACATACACGAACATCGTGAAATTTATGTTTTTTTGACTCGGGGAACACGAAAACGTTGAAATCTGCGAAACAAAAACTTCAAAATTTTTTTTCAATCGCAATACTTTCTCTTAGTATACGTGGTATACGAGAAAGTAAAAAATATTACTTCCAAATAAATCAAACAAGAAATTTAAAAGTAGTTGAGAAACAAAACTAATTTTTGCCATTTGTATTTTTTGTAGAGGTGTTTTTGGTTCTTTAGACATGTTTGACACGTGAATATACTAGAGTTCGACTTATGCAAGTTACACCCTTTCGACTACGTATTTTAGCATACCATAATGTTTCGTCTAAAGAGATTGAACAGTGTTGTATTATTTCGTTAGATTTTACTCCAGTTTGGCTTATTGTAGGTTCTGGAGTATCAAGCTGATTAGTCTAACAGGAACAGAATAGGAATGTCATTTATATTAAGCGTATTCCAGCTGATTTCTTCGTTAATCGAATTTCCTTTTAACTCTTCGATTATAACATTTTCTCTTGACGGTTGCTCGTTTGGTTCATTTCATACTGCTGTTCACACATGCTAAATTCATTTAATGTTTCTGAGCCACCAACATTTGCGAAATCTTTGTAGCTCAAATATGTACTATCAATGTCTTTCCTTAAATCAGGCGTTTTATTTTGGCCTACCAGACATTTATAAAAATCTATGGCGTCTGGATTCCAAGGGTAAGCTCCGGAAGCTCGAAATCCGTCTTTATTTGTTTCAAGTTTAACAGAATGTTCCACAAGGTTGACAACAAGAGCGAAATGCTCCTTTGTCAAAGTCTATAACGAATGGTTCTCCACTGAACTACCGCTTTTCTCCACCAATTTTTTATTGGTTTGAAGGCCGAAACGTCCGTGGGTTGCTGATCCGTGTAGCGTCCGGGTACAAACAAATTAGAATTATTTAAAGTTTTATACCTAAGAAACTAAGTTTGTATAAGAGATGAGCACTGTGACCGTCTAGGAAGAGAATTACAGGGAAACTCGTACTTATATTCCTTAGATAGGAATGTAAGATGATTTCTATACAGTCACCTATTACGTCGATTTTCACACAGCCAGTATCTAAAAGACCGATTTCCCATCCTGGAGGAACCGACATTACAATATTTGTGGGGGGCATTTCGTAAGGATAAACGATCAAAGGTGGCGTTACTTGGCCAGATGCCGTAAAAATGAACATTACTGTTAATGTAGCCTTAAATGTAGCATGCTCCACCTCATAAACATTTCGTGCTCCTCTTTGAGACGAAAACTACAGAGTTGATGCCGTATGGTCATTCCACTGTAATACAAAATTGAATGCAAAACCACATTTTGCGCAATTATATAAACAAACTAGAGAAGTTGCCAAAAACCAAACAACAAGAAAACGAAAAATGACATCATCTAAAAATATTCTTGGTTTCAGGCAGTTAAAAAGCCATTGAATTTAGAAAAGCCAAGATGTAAAAGTTAAAGAACTAGAACTTGATATTTTAAATGGACCAAACACATATTTGGGATCATACGGGATGCAAGCGCGATTATTTTTGTACCGGTGCTAAAAGCGATAATAACATGGTTCCAAATTTAGAAGAAAGCGGTTTATTTGAGGAAATTATGACCAGTGCCGTGTCGCTTACCATTCTAAGAGTTTAATATATGATGTTACCAACAACCACAGAACTTTACAATTTGTTGAAACTTGTTGGCGGTAAACGTTAATTTCATTTTCACTGGGTTAAAAGTATGTGAAGCGCATATAAAAGTAGGTATGCTCCACGAAATCGTGCAAATACAGGCAATAACGCCCGAGTATATACAAAGTTATTTTGCGAAAACAAAGCGTAAACAATTTTCGCAATCGAAACCAAAACGTTACCATACTAATACTTTGAATCCCAGATGCTGATTATGGACCAAGGCTGAACCAATGCCGGATATGCAGGGAAGACTTAAAGGAAACAGCGCAGAAGTTTTACAGAAATTATCTTTGAGGCGAGAAGAAATTTTGAATGAAATGTTCAACACCGAAACAACTGGTAGAAAGAGCGGCGAAAAGATTGACAGCGTCAAATTTTGACGCATTTGAAATTTGCAACAACTTTTGCGCAAATGTAATAAAAATTTATTATAAACAGTTTACAGGAAGTGCTGCTACAAAATATGAGAAAGAAAATGAGCAGGGCCATAAAAGATTTTAAAGATCACAAATTGGAGGTTAATCCTTTTTGTTTGTGGATGAATCCATCCATTTTTAGCAGCATCTGCAGATGGGTAGTAAAATGCCATTCCAGAAATCAAATTCCCTATAGTGTAAGAATGTACACTGACGGAAGCCGTTTTAAACAATAAAATTAAATTTTGTCAAGTAGCACGAATCAAAATTAAAACAAACTGACAGCTACATGTAAAATAAGGGCAACAAATATTGCAAAAGAAGATATTTGCTATTTTGTTATTTAGACTCCTACTGGCATTTCAGTGGAAAAGATCAAAACCGCCACTTTGTTTTGGGAGCAGAAATGCTTCGAAACTTAACAATTTTATCATAAGGCATTGACACCCGAAATTTTGGATTAAGACAATCACGACAGCTAGTTATTCGGAGAATTTTAAATTGATGTTCGTGGAAGAAACTATATCTTCTTAAATTAAAAGTGACTGTAAAATATATCTGTACAAAAATTTTACTGTTTACCCCTTATTT
>JARFJB010001540.1:1075000-1210000 GCA_036346205.1 Vesta saturnalis
GTTTTGTTGTTCCTAGATATATATATATATATATATATATATATATATATATATATATATATATATACATATACATATATAAAAAGACAACATGGCGCTCGAGAATTTATTATTTTTTCATAATTTTTTGACAACATTTTTGGAATTAAGTGAAAATAATCAAGCAGAAAAGAAGCAACTAGCATTTCAGGTAGGTTAATTAAACTATTTATTAGAATCCACCTTATATTCATCTACCGATGAGCCGACGGCAGTAGCGATTATTAAAAGGTAATTTTTATATTAATTAAATTATTTGATCAATTACGAATGGTATATTACATCATCGCTTTTTATTTAATGTTATAAGTTGGCCCAGTTTTAGTGTTTATACACTTGGAGCCGCTATTAATGTTACAATTTGACGCCTTTTAATAATTGTTTTATACTTTGGCTTAAGTTAAGGTTATACACACACACACACACACACACACACACATACACACACAATGCACGCAGAAACGCACCCACGCACAGCACACGCACACGCACACACACACACACAAATGTTTTGGAATGAGTCAATAAGTTGATTGCATAACCTTCCATTCCTTCAAATGTATATATATATATATATATATATATATATATATATATATATATATATGATTGAAGGTACAAATTGAAATTTAAATTATTACATTTATAATTTCTATTTTGTGGTTGGAAGGGCGTGAGATGTTCCACACCAGATATTTAATTCACTCAAGAGCCTTTTTATATCGCCCTCTGTGAATGTCTTATATTTTTCCGGAATAATTTTTGGCACTGTCTTCATCTAATAGTGTGTAAGTTTCAGTGATTGGCCTTTCATAATATCCAATTATTGGCCCCATGCCAGTCATTAGATACCAGGCAATTACTGGCCAGATGTTGAAACAATGTCAATACAAAGCAAACCAAAAAATTCAGAAGTTCGCTAAATAAAACTTGTTACATAGTGTTCAGTGATTTTCCACCAGAATTTATAAAGGATTTTAGTTTATAATGTACCATATTATCAAAACTTCATCAAATATACTATTGGAAAGGTGCACATTCATTTCCTAAATAATAGGACGTAAATATTTAGAAAAATAACTTACCACTGTAGCAACATACTCTCGCCCGAACACAATATTTGCAGTAAATATACCTTGTTCGGTTCATTACCTCCTAAACCGTTACCTATGTGTGAAACTGGCGGGAGAATTAGTAAATTGTTTGGAAACAGATACTAAGCGGTGATGTCGGTTTGTGCTGATATTCCACAGATACAATATTAACATCGACCAATTCTTAATAATTTGTGTTTTGATGCAACGGCCAATAACTGGATGCTAAATAGGAACAGGCCAATAACTCAGTGGTTTACCCTATCTAAAAGGTTAGTATTTTAATTGTGTGTGATAGTCGTGAAGGTTTACATATTACCACAACTATTTATATACTTTCTCTTAATAATGATACATGTTGTATTGAAACGCGTTTAGAAATAAATATTTAATATATAATATATAATACATTGTGAAATTATAGTTGAATCGTTATTTTTATTTAAAACAATTTTTTATTATCTTCAAAAGCTCCAAGTTGAAGAATAACGCAATCTACATAGAAAACCATTTCATTCACACTATATATCTATTTGATTATAAAAAAATTATATATAAAGCAAAATTAAATCAGAATAAAAAATTCCTAATTAAATTTAAAAAAAAAAAGGAAAAATTGGGGCAAACCTGAACAAAACAATGCTTTGTCAAGAAAGCATCTTATACAATCACAAGGAAAAATCAGTTGACTGCATGAAAATATTTTTCACGTTTTGTGCACTTAGGGCAGAGTTTTTATTTACAAAACAATAGAAGCTCATTAGTATGATACCAATCTTACCATTTTAAGATCTACGTAAACCTAAAAGATAAGTGTGACAAGTTTTGCGTTAGTTTTTCTAGCAAACATGACATTCTGTTTTCAGTTTTTCTTTACAAAATCGTATATGGAGTATTTTTATCTGCAATTTTCTGTTTGAAAAACTTAATAAGTGTAACCGATCTATATAGATACAGAAAATGGAAAGAACTTGAAAAAACTTCAATAGAATTCGCTTTGAAATACGAAAAAGCTTAAAGCGCTCATAAGCTGTTGTAATCTACTTAGTCTGTAAGTTGAAAGTAATATAATTAGTCAAAAATTAGCGATTCCTTTAAAAAAACTTAACTTTACGTAATCGTGTTTGTTGAGTTTTTATGTGAGAGACTTCAGAATTTAATTTATTATTTAATGTAATACAATTAGAGCTAAATTTTGATTTCATGTGGTATAGTTATATAGCTCTTATTAAATTATTTTGTTGACTGTTACAGGCGTTTTAAATTGAGGTACCTGCGCCACAGTCGTCATGTTTGTTACATATTTTTACGTGCATATAGAGTTAAACATTTTATGCATCTTTAAAGGGAAATCGTTAGTTTATACACATATGAAAGTGATCATTATGGAAAGGATTTAATGTGATGTCAATCGTTCATTTGAAAATAGGTGATTAATATTAACAATTAACGTCCTCCTGTCACTTATGAACGTTTTATTTATCATAATTGCTTTTCTATTTAATAATATTTAATAATTAAAGATCTAGCTATACTCTACTACAATACAATTAGATGCCATAGTTGCTTTATATATGTTTTTGTCAAACCGTTGACTGAACGAATGTTCAGTTCAGTCAACGGTCAAACATATTAACAGCAGAATTATATTTGCGTTTTCATATTTCAAAAATATGCAACATTTAAACAAAACAATAATATATCTCAGACTTTTAAAATATTCATGTCTGACAGAGGTTAATAGACATCTAGATGCTAACTAAAAAATAAAAAGAATGAAATAATTTAAATTATAATTTTTTTACGGATAACTATACAACCTCTTTATACATTCGTAATCGAAAATAGGCAACATTATAAACACAAACACAATAATCTATCAGAATGACGTTTAAATCTTCATGCCAGATAGATAATATATACAGTTAACTAAAAAATTTCCAAACCGCCCGCTTCTATAAGATATCAATAATGCAGTATAACCATTTTGATTCATATTTAATTATTTTTTGACTTACCTTGCGTTATAATAACAAAAATAAAGAAAAAGCACAACGCACACACACACACACACACACACACACACAATGTTATGAAATGGGTTAATAAGTTGACTTAGTGATAGTGAAAAAAAAGTCGATTACATAACCTTCCATTCCTTCATATGTACATGTAGGTTGGAAGATAAAAATTGAAATTTAGATTATTTCATTTCTTTTAATTTCTTTCTTGTGGGTTGGAAGGACGGGTGGTGTTCCAAACCAGATATTTAATTCACTCAAGACCCTTTTTTATATCGCCCTCTGTGTATTTCTTATATTTTTCGCCAGGAATAATTTTTGGCACTGTCTTCATCTAATAGTGTGTAAGTTTCAGTGATTGGCCTTTCATAATATCCAATTATTGGCCCCATGCCAGTCACTAGATACCAGGCAGTTACTGGCCAGATTTTGAAACAAATAGCATTATCTTTCAATACAAAGCAAACCAAAAAATTCAGAAGTTCGCTAAATAAAACTTGTTACATAGTGTTCAGTGATTTTCCACCAGAATTTATAAAGGATTTTAGTTTATAATGTACCATATTATCAAAACTTCATCAAATATACTATTGGAAAGGTGCACATTCATTTCCTAAATAATAGGACGTAAATATTTAGAAAAATAACTTACCACTGTAGCAACATACTCTCGCCCGAACACATATTTGCTAATGCTTGTTCGGTTCATTACCTCCTAAACCGTTACCTATGTGTGAAACTGGCGGGAGAATTAGTAAATTGTTTGGAAACAGATACTAAGCGGTGATGTCGGTTTGTGCTGATATTCCACAGATACAATATTAACATCGACCAATTCTTAATAATTTGTGTTTTGATGCAACGGCCAATAACTGGATGCTAAATAGGAACAGGCCAATAACTCAGTGGTTTACCCTATCTAAAAGGTTAGTATTTTAATTGTGTGTGATAGTCGTGAAGGTTTACATATTACCACAACTATTTATATACTTTCTCTTAATAATGATACATGTTGTATTGAAACGCGTTTAGAAATAAATATTTAATATATAATATATAATACATTGTGAAATTATAGTTGAATCGTTATTTTTATTTAAAACAATTTTTTTAAGCAAGTTGAAGAATAACGCAAACAATCTACAGAAAACCATTTCATTCACACAATATATCTATTTGATTATAAAAATTATATATCAAGCAAAAGTTAAATCAGAATAAAAATTCTAATTAAATAAAAAAAAAGGAAAAATTGGGCAAACCTGAACAAAACAGTGCTTTGTCAAGAAAGCATCTTATATAATCACAAGGAAAAATCAGTTGACTGCATGAAAATATTTTTCACGTTTTGTGCACTTAGGGCAGAGTTTTTATTTACAAAACAATAGAAGCTCATTAGTATGATACCAATCTTACCATTTTAAGATCTACGTAAACCTAAAAGATAAGTGTGACAAGTCTTGCATTAGTTTTCTAGCAAACATGACATTCTGTTTTCAGTTTTCTTTACAAAATCGTATAGGGAGTATTTTTATCTGCAATTTTCTGTTTGAAAAACTTAATAAGTGTAACCTATCTATATAGATATAGAAAATGGAAAGAACTTGAAAAACTTCAATAGAATTCGCTTTGAAATACGAAAAGCTTAAAGCGCTCATAAGCTGTTGTAATCTACTTAGTCTGTAAGTTGAAAGTAATATAATTAGTTAAAATTAGCGATTCCTTTAAAAACTTAACTTTACGTAATCGTGTTTGTTGAGTTTTATGTGAGAGACTTCAGAATTTAATTTACTATTTAATGTAACACAATTAGAGCTAAATTTTGATTTCATGTGGTATAGTTATATAGCTCTTATTAAATTATTTTGTTGACTGTTACAGGCGTTTTAAATTGAGGTACCTGCGCCACAGTCGTCATGTTTGTTACATATTTTTACGTGCATATAGAGTTAAACATTTTATGCATCTTTAAAGGGAAATCGTTAGTTTATACACATATGAAAGTGATCATTATGGAAAGGATTTAATGTGATGTCAATCGTTCATTTGAAAATAGGTGATTAATATTAACAATTAACGTCCTCCTGTCACTTATGAACGTCTTTATTTATCGTAATTGCATTTATATTTAACAATATTTAATAATTAAAGATCTAGCTATACTCTACTACAATAAAACTAGATGCCATAGTTGCTTGTATATATGTTTTGTCAAACATATTAACAGCAGAATTATATTTGCGTTTTCATATTTCATAAAATTATTTTGACAACTCAGTTAATTTTCAAGCCTATTTTCATTTGCTTAGGACCGCAACTGTAATTCTTATGGAAACGTTTAAGTTCGTGTAAAAGAAAAATAGAAACTGTACGATTTAATAAGCAAAAGATAAAAATCTCAATGATGTGCGATGATTTGTGAATGTTTACATTTTTGTGCGCTAGAAAAAGTAATTAAGGCAGTGAGCTTCTTACAGTAAGTTTGTATTTTGGGAAGAATAATAGTGATCTTCCTTTTGCGGTAAATGTGAATACTGTGTGTACTTCCTAATAGGTAAATGTTAGAGAAGTTGAATTGTAATTTGGTGACGGAAACACTTTTGTGCCTTCAAGCTATTTGAAAATGCCCAGAAAATTTTTAAACGCACGTTGCTAAGAGCTGATATTCAATGTACATCAGTATTTTTGCCGAGAAAAAAATCATTCTTCCGTAATGCATCTCAAGGGAAAACGACGTAAACTTTAAAGATTAGTGTGCTTATATTAAAGAAGATAAATGGAAACTAGAAGAGGAACGTTCCATTACCTTGTCAGTAGCTTAAAACAGACAAGATATCTGAAATATACACACAATGTTGTCAAGATCTAGAAATCCTCACAAACATCCGCAAATTAATTATTAATTTATCCGTTTACTTGCATTAAACATGCTCTGGTGCATTTCAATAATTAATTATTTTTCCTTCTTCCGTAGTTAAGAAATCGACGCAAGAACCCCACCAAAGCGCCAACTCAATTATTTCGTCCAATCACGTTAGACCGCGGATTTTATAAGCGGAACCGCGACACGATATTAGTTGAGATCTCAAAAGGTCAACTTATAAATAAAAGACTAGTTTGTCTAATTCAAAAAAAGAAAACGTTTTATTCACGATGTTAGAGCCGGGTTACAACAGGCTCTGCTTCCAGCAGTTCGTAGAGGAACGGAGGCTCAGGAAGAGCTGTCACCGACGACGTCCGGATACCGCCAGCGATACCATCCATGCTCGATCTACCGCTCGACAGAGCGAGGAGCCACGCGCCACCTACCGCCGCCGCACAGAAAACGAGGTAGCAAAAGAAGACGAGACCACCACCGTTAGAAGGCATCGCCCCCCTAAAAAAGGAGCACGGAACGGAAGACACGCCGCTGCAGCCGCCACCTACAACACCCAAGAAGAGGCCCACCCGGATCTACCATCCCCGACTGCTTCGTGCTACAGAAGAAGCCGAAGAAGACTGCAAAGGTTCGCCCGCCTACGCCACCGCCCACGGATAACGGATTCCAGGCCCTGGAATCCTTCACCAACAGCCCTGCAGCGATGGAACAGACGACACAAGAGGACACCATGGAGAAAGCGCCTCCGGTAATCCTTCGTCAGAAGGAGAACTGGATCGCATTATTCCGAAAAATAGACCGACAACGCATCGTCTTCACGAGAGCCAACGCCTTCAGCGAGGGAATCCGAATCCAGCCTGCCTCACTCCAGGACAGAGTCAGGCTTATGAGGTGTATGGATCGGTATGGTATTCCGCATCACACTTATCACGCAAAGAGCGAGCGGTTGGCTAAGGTGGTGATATGTGGGGTGCCCGTAGAACTAAGCGAGGTTGACGTTAGCGCAGAGCTAAAAATCCAAGGTATTAATGTACTTTCTGTTTACGGGATGAAACACCGAGGACGCCCGATTTCCCTCCTGATGGTATAGTTGCCGAGCAAGGAAGACAACAAGAAGATCCGGGAGGTAAAGCACGTAGCCCGCCTATGCGTGACTGTAGACGATTTGCGGCGGGAATTCGGCATCGGACAGTGTCACCAGTATCAAGGTTTCCGCCACGAATAGCGTTGCTGCAGGACGGTATCAAGCTGTGTAAAAGTGCACCGGAGATCACCAAAAAACCCCGTACAGACCGGGAAAAGTGCGTTAACTGCTGTGGGGACCACCCCGCCAGCTACATGGGCTGCCCGAAGTTCCTTCGGTCTCCACAACGGAAGAAGACGGAAGGACAACAGCGTCCAAAGAGGACACCGCCGACGACGGCGCCTTATTCACCCCGGACAGGCGTCAGTTACGCCCGAGCAAGGGTTAAGAAGGCGGAAGTACCGAGAGCGAATCCCGCCGCTATCGTTAGCCCACCTGTCCAACCCTCCTTAGGGTTCGACGCCATATTGGGCCTCCTTGGAAGTCTCGATATGGAGAAGGCCCTACTTGTCATCCGCAAGGTGGCAGTGGCGCTCGCTCAGGAGCAAACTGCGATGGACCTGTGGAGCGTGATCCTTAGGCACGGTTCAGAGGTAGTTGTCCTTTTTCTGGTAATCAAGATAGTCCACACAACAGCTGCACTAGCAACAGCATCACCACTACAACGTTTTTTTTTTGGAATACCATAAATCTCGAAACAAATATGTTAACAGGCATTACACACAATCACGAATCGCAACAACCACACAATCCACGCGTTGAAGAGAATAAAGAATCCTGAGCAGCGCACCACCAACATTACACAACACATTATTACTTATTTTATTTTATTGTATAATATTATATCTTGTAGTACGTATTGTAAATACCTATATATTGTTATGAATCATAAACATTTTAATAAACTTTGTTGAACTTGAACTGAACTTGAGCGATATTAGTTATCTGAGGTCTTCACCGATCTACTTAGTCGCCTAATTATCTTTTCACGTTTTTACTGATTTCTATTTGGACTTAGTTGGACTCACAAACCGTTATTTTTAACTGCGTACCCAGACTGGGGTAAGTCACAAATTTACCAGACCAGTTTTCCATTATAACCATTTCCTTTCCACTTGGGTAGATTACTAATCAGCGTAAAACAAACAGATCCTAATACACGATACCCTACTATTTGCTTTTGGGTTGTCGCCTAAAAAGAACTGAGACTTCATGCGGAATATCCCGACAGGTGTCTTCCTGTGTGGATATTTCCAGACTTTTGCTTGTCTGAAAGGTGTACTACTACAATCGCTATTTTGAAAGCACCAACAACACAATGTTAAATTATTATTCATATTATTATTGCAACTATGCGGAGTATCCATATATAATGGTGAACTTATGGGTTTGGATCGTTCCAGAGATGACTTTATTGCTGCTTGCATTATAATTAGACAAAGACTTTGCTTGCTCGCAATTGCACTACGACTAAACATTATTTAAGAAATGATTCTGGTTAATTTACATATGGTGGGGTTGTAACACTACCATTAAAAACAAAATGTTGTGCTTGTTGTTTTCCCGACTGCACCAAAACTACTTATGAACACAACCTTCATTTGTAGTAACGTTTTAAATTCTTCAATTCCATTTTCTTGTTAGAAATACTTATAAAAGCGCTGAGATAATACACATTTAAAATTACCCGTTACCATCACTATACGTTCACCGTGCTTGGTATTACTTACAGTCACGTTCATCACTTCACATGTTCTCGATATCTCGAGGTCACACACATTTTTAAAGGGTTTGCAATAGGTGGTTCGGTTTAACCCTCCTAATTTCATGTTTAACTACAAGTTGCTAACTGACTTGACTGATCTCAATACACCTCGCGGCGGTTTATATAAGAACAACTATTCCACCATGACTCCATTTAGTCAATATAAGTACCAGTTGACCTTGGTATACTTTTTAGCATAAACAACAACCTTTCAGTCATTCTCCTTGTTTCCATAAATTAATTCCATTTTTACATTTATAAGAATTGTAATATAATACCCCTACAGGTTAATAATCTTTGACCCTGAAAACTGTATTTTTAGATACCAAAAGAATTGTAATATGATGATGATGACGAAATTGAATATTTTTCTCACCACCAGAGGGCGAGTCACCTTGAACTGAGCCAGAACCGGCCCCATACTATTACTTGCACACGCCTACGCACAGGGACACGCACACGCACACGCGTACGCACACGCACACGCACGCACACACACACACACAGCACGACACACACACACAACGAACGAACACACATACACACACACACACACACGCACACTCGCACACACAAATACACGTACATACGCATACACGCACGCACGTATACAGACACACACACACACGCACATACGTACGTTCGTGCGCACACATTCAGAAACGCACTCACGGGCACACGCACACACATGCACGAACACACGTCCCACCTTCTTCCAAAACACACACAAATACATGCAGATACTCACAGTCACACAGATCCACACACACGCCGCACAAACGCACGCACTCACGCACGCACGCATGTAGGCATACACGCACGCACACTCGCATATTCGCCCGCCCGCTTGCGCGACCGCATGCGCGGGCACAAGCGCACAGGCACATGCACACGCACAAACACACTCACGCTCACATTCACAGGTGCACGCAAACGTGCACACACACGTACACGCACAAGCACAAGCACGCGCACATGCGTAGGCGCATACGCACATGCACATAAACACGTACACGAACACGCACGCACGAGCACGCGCACACGTACATGCACACGTACACGTACACGTACAGGCATACGCATACGCACATGCACATACAGACACACACAAACACGATTTTGGTGAAACATGGTCATACGTCGTAAAATGACCTAATAAGTCGATTTAGGGATAGTGAAGAAAATGTCGATTGCCTAACATTCTATACCTACATATGTGTATACTGGGTGAGTCACTAGTGCACCGTCGGAAGATCCTGGCTTTATTATTAAAAATAAAAAAAATGTTATAGCGCCGATCTATATCAGACTTGGATGTGCATCGAATAAAAATAGTTTCATCCCTATAGTGTGTTCCATAATTGCAGGAACGGACTCAGCTTTGCTTTGTTAAATGGAACCCTATATTTATTTAATTTTATTATTATTTGTCTTGTTGAATGCTGAAAAATGGTGGCGTTGCCAAGTTAGAGTATTTTACTTTAAAAAGTGAAAATTTATACCTTTACTTAAATTGTTCTGAAGACTTTAATATTAACACTAGAACTATAAGGTTTGGCAGACGGGTAAACAAGACCTTGCTCTATCTTTTGACCTTCATACTTCCTGATTATACTATACTGGTGTTTACAAAATATGGTCCATTTTGCAAATTTGAAAGGACCATAACTTTTGTTTTTAAATAGAACACCCTGTATTTTATCATGTCATCGTGTTCTGTTTTAATTCTCTTAATTTTTGTATTAAGCATGTAATATACCTAACGTTACGCGTTCTCGAAATATTTAAGATTTGTTGCAAAATTAATGACAATTGTGACAAACTGGACGGTCTATACAAAGTAATAAAGCAAACAAAAGAATTTGTATTTGAAAAATCTTAAATTATTGAGAAAATTATAATAAGTTATAACTAAATCAAATGCTCGATGTGTCTACCATTTTCTTATAAACAGGTATGAATTCTCCTCAAAAAGTATCTTCAACATTTCGCAGCATATTTTGGTTAACCATTTGAAATGCATTCCGTATTTTAATTTTCACATCTTCTTTGGTGGTAGGAGATTCTTGGTATATTAAGCTTTTAATATAACCCCACAGGAAAAAATCTAATTTTGTCAGATCAGGAGTCCGAGCTGGCCATTCCACTTGCCCTCCTCCCAATCCATTTATTGGGAAACGTTCTGTCTAGATGTTTTCTAACAATGCGACTATAGTGGGAGGCGCACCATCCTGCTGAAACCACATCCTTTGACGTATGTCAAACGGCAATTCTTCAAGGAGCGGAATTTAATCATTTTGAAGAAATTCAAGATAGGTTTGACCATTAATCTTTCTTTCAAAAAGTAAGGTCAATTATATGGTTCCTACTATCCGACCACACATTCAAAACCAGCGATGCTGATAATCTATTCTTCTAATAGCGTGGGATTTGTATTGTAATAATAATGGAAATTATGCCTGTTCACAAAACTATTTTTGTGAAAGGTTGCTTCGGTCATCAAAATGTGTTTAAAGAAATCATTGTCCTGTCCTAATCGTTCCATTCAGCATTCAGCTCTTGGACTAGTTGAAAATGGTATGGATGAAATTTATTTTTTCGAATAATCTTGGAAACACTAGTTTGACTAATACCTAAATCAGCACTGAGGTTTGTTGTGCTAACGTTTGGATTTTCCACTACACTGGTTAGTACCACAAATACGTTTTCTTCGTTTACCCATTTTTCTCGTTCTTTTCTTTCGTATTGTACAGTCCTGTTCTTTCAAATCTTTCTTTGAGTTTTTCAAATATCCTTGGATCAGGATACCTGTGCTCAGGTAATCCTCGTTGATAAATTCTGGAAGCAAGAAATGAATTTCTTTCACCTTCGCCCAAAGCGTAGACCATGTCAATACATTCATCTTGTGAAAATTTCATTTTTCACACTAAACTGAGAAACTAGTGAATGACGTTTAAGCCAAACGTCAGGAATTATAAAGCGTAGGCCTACTGGATACCCATTTTACAATTATTGTCATATTATAAAATTATGATTTTAAAAACTCCAATAAGACGTAAACCTTTGTCCATTAGTGTTTATTGGACCATATTGTAAACAAGACATTTACGATTTGTAAATATTCAAAGCAAAAGTCATGATTATTTTATTAATTTTGCAACAAATCTTAAATATTTCGAGAACGCGTAACGTAATAAAAAAGTAAGAGAATTAAAAACAGAACACGATAACATGATAAAATGCAGGGCGTTCCATTTAAAAAACAAAAGTTATGGTCATTTCAAATTTGCAAAAATTGAGCATATTTTGTAAACACCCAGTATACTATAACCAGGAAGTATGAAGGTCAAAAGATAGAGCAAGGTCTTGTTTACCCGTCTGCCAAACCTTACAGTTCTACTGTTAATATTAAAGTCTTCAGAACAGTTTAAGTGAAGGTATAAATTTTCAAATGCTCTAACTTGGCAACGCCACAAAATAAATTTAAAAACGAAGTACCGTCTTTTAGCATTCAACAAGACAAATAATAATAAAATTAAATAAATATAGGATTCTATGTAACAAAACAAAGCTAAGTCCGGTCCTGCAATTATGGAACACCCTATAGGGATGAATCTATTTTTATTCGATGCAGATCTAAGTCTGATATAGATCGGCGCTATAACATTTTTTTATTTTTAAAAATAAAGCCAGGATCTTCCAACGGCGCACTAATGACTCACCCTGTATATGTTTGGTAGGTATGCTAGTATCTATATTGCCCGTACGATTAATAGTATATTAAAGTATAAGTGGATCAAAAGGTATTTAGAACACGCGCGATTTTTCGAGCACTCCGGCTGCGCCGTCGTGCTCGAAATAGAGGAAGTGTTTTATAGACCAGTTATCCACGAATACTTTACGCTATTTTTTATTATTGTTGCACCTTGAAATCATAAATAATAGTATAATTACTACAAAAAATGGAAAGAAGGACTAATAATGTAAAATATGTAAATAAAAATTAATATATCTAACAATACTAACTGTACTTTCTATTTTCATTTATAAAATTAAAAGTGTTAAGTAATGTTTAAATAAAGGTTTTGAATTTGTTAGTAATATTTTATTTGACGTTACAAGGTACTCCTGTCAGATTAATAATCAAAAGATCGTCATTTAGACTTCACGTTTCTTGAGTTGTTAAGGTTGTCGTGGCAACTTTAAAAAACGCGCGTTTTTGAAAGTTCGATTTAAACACGCTAAGGTGTGCTTTAATAGGTAAAATGGGGCACAAATAAAAAAAATAAAATTTTTATTCAAATTTGGATGTATATTGTTATTCCAGAATTGAAAACTTAATTACAGCAAGTACTGTAACTGACTGGTAACAAAGTTGTATTACTTTAACCGTAATGACGTCAGTGATATTGGCTGTTTTTGGTGTAAGTTTGCTGTGACTGATCAATTTCCATGCCACTAAGCTATATATTTTATTGTATGTTTTTGTTTCTAACTCCAGGCATAACAGAGGGTTGTTACAAGTTTAACATGTGTATCAAAGCATCTCCTAAATGGAGGAACCGGTTTTGATTTAGTTTTTTGTTGTTTGAAAGTAACATGATTGAGAGTGCACTCGGCTCTTTTCTAGTTGAAGAAATTTTTTTCTTTTTAGGCTTTTCTATTTTTTTTTTAATTTGTACAAAATTTTCGCTGCCTGTGCCAAACATTTTCAACACAGTACCACAAGCACATGGCAACACAAAGGAAGAAGGATAATCAGGGTTGAAAAGGAATAAGACTCCTGAGCTCTCCAGTACCAATTAACAATATGATATCGCTTATTTTTTATAGTTGAAGAATACCGTTTTGTTTTTAGACGAATTGTACTAAATGCAATCATTTGACATTAATTAAGTTTTGCATATTTCGCCAAATACTGCATATATTGCAATTTTATGCATATTTTGCCTTTTTATTCATAATTAACATATATTTCGCATTTCTTCTGTATCTTCCAAATTCGCTTTAAAATGCATTATTCTAACTTATTTTAAATTTTGTTATTGTGTATAACTAAGAAATGTATTTTTATATGAATAAGACAGGTTTAAAGAAAGATTATTACCTGTAGTTAAGTGCAACGTTAATACTTCCGGATTATGAAGTTTCAATGCCGCTATTCCGTAGTATTTGAAAATTCCAATGGTATCTAAGTAGATAGTTATAGCATTGATTGAGGGAATTTCCTCAATCAAGGGTTAAAGTTATTTGGACTTTTTCAAGGTAAGTGTTTAGTTAGTTAATCCTTCTTGAAAATAATTTGAGAGTAACGGACAAAATGCAAAATTTTAAACATTCTTTGGGCGAAGATGTAACTGAATGGTACGGCTTTGTTAAGTGAACTTCAAGATGCCGAAAGTTAAAAATAGTTTAGTTCAAGTATGGATAAAAAATATATCCGAATTATGTCTGGATGATGAAAAAGTGTTTTGCATAGCCTGTGGAAAAATAGTAAGTACCATTACATATTTTTAATTTATTTCGGAAATTAAACCCTTATTAATTGATGTGGGTTATTGAATTCACCGTTTTATCAGTTTTTAAACGCAATTAGATACTTATTTTTAAAATTAATTTTTCCTTAGATCATGTGCGAAAGGAAATCTCAAGTTACACAGCACATTGAAACCTCTCTTCATAAAATAAAATTAGAAACATTTAAGAAAACAAAAGTTTGTCAGACACCTTTGCGCCAGTCGTTGTTTCAAGAAACGGCCAAAAGAAATGCACAAGAGGAATTTAATTTCGAATTGTGTAGTGCACTTGTTAAAGCCAATATTCCATTAAAGAAATTGCAAAATCCTAGTTTTAGGTCATTTTAGAAAAATTAGTAAAAAGCAAGTGCCAGATGAAAGCACGCTTCGAAAAAGGTATATTAATGATTTATATCTTGAAACTATGGGGCATATAAAGAAAATTACAAAAATAAATATCTTTATTTTATAGTAGATGAAACTACAGATTGTTGCAGGCGATATGTTGCAAATTTAATGATTGGTTATTTAAGTGAGGCGCAGTCTAGTATATCATATTTAATCGCTTCCAAAGTTCTTGAGAAAACCAATCATGCAACAATAGTTCGCTTTATAAACGAAGCTTTCATGCAATTTTTATTCCTGATATTGTTGCAACAGATAAAATAGTTTTAATGCTGTCTGATGCAGCACCGTATATGGTAAAAGCTGAACAGCAATTAAAATTATTTTATGAAAATTTAATACATGTAACATATCTCGCACATGGTATTAATAGAGTAGCAGAAACAATTCGTAATCAATTTCCATTAGTAAATAGTTTAATAAGTAGTATAAAGAAAGTGTTTTTAAAAGCTCCGTTACGAATTCAATTGTACAAAGAAAAGTTACCTAATATTCCTCTACCACCAGAGCCTGTGATTACGCGTTGGGGTACTTGGTTAAATGCAGCTCTTTTTTATGCAGATCATTTGGAAAAAATAAAGGAGTTAGTTTTAGAAATTTCTGATAATTCAAGTACTTACGTTCAAAAAGCTCAATCCATTTTAAAGAAAACACAATTACGCAATGAGCTGGCATTTATAAAAGCAAATTACTATTTTGTAAGTTCAACCATTGCTAAATTAGAAACGGAAGCATTGTCATTAAATGAATCTATGCAAATAAATAATAAATTTCAACAGTTGATTTCTGCTGTTTCAGGAAATATTGGTAAAACTATTTCTAATAAATTAAATGAAATTTTGCAAAAAACAGTGGATATCAGTTGTTACTAAACGTTAATAAAGTTCTGAAACTTGAGGAAAATTCCGATGATCTTGTTATAAATTTAGATTTGGCCATATTAGCCGCATTAAAATATGCACCCATAACTTCTGTGGATGTAGAAAGAAGTTTTTCTTTGCACAAAAACATACTATCGGACAGTCGCCAAAATTTTCTGCCCGAAAACGTGGAAAAATATTTAGTTATAAATTGTTTTGCAAATAGTAATGAGAGGGTGTAATCTTTATAAATCTATAGCGTATAAGTAAATATGTAATTTTTAAATAACACATAATTTAGAATAATGTTAAAATAATAATTGCTTTGTAAGTAGTAATGACAGGGTGCAGTTTTTATAAATGTATAGTGTATAAGTAAATATGTAGTTTTTAAATAACACATAATTTTGAATGTTAAAATAATAAGTTTGTATGCAATTTATCTTTTTCCTATTAAAAAATTACAAGCATATATACTTTTTTTATATATTAATGTTATAATTTGGAATTAACACAGGTAAATAGAAGATTCAATATTTATGCATATTTTGAATTAATAATGCATTTTTGATGCATATTTTAAGGTTTTTAAGTGCATATATATGCACATATTTCGGCATTTTATGGTGCATAAAATCCGCTCTCTAATGATAACAATACGTAGGTTATTAACAATAAAAATGAACATACAAACAAAGAGATGCAAGTGTTATCTATCTTTATTATATTTTTGACTTATATAATGATGATATTTAGCAGATGATCACTGTGTAATGATTGTGAATGTATTGGATTTTTGACACTTTATTAACTGTTTACAGGTGTTTATCTCTTAAGTTGGCTACAAGTTGGGCATTTCTATCATATCAATAATAAGAAATTGGCAAGTAAATAAAATTATTGGTTCCTAAAATAAGTTAAATTTTCGGTTTATTACCATTAAATAAATGTTTTTAGTTTTCAGTTTTCAAATCGTTTTATTTTTGTAAACAATAACAGAAGAACTGCCAAATATTAATTTAGCAATAAGGACACATATTTTTAGTGATCATGAAAGTAGTGTGGGTTAGTTGAAAGAAATTTATCCCATTCTTCTCTATTTTCGCAAGGCCATTTCGCTAGATCCTCACCTTTGTCTCTTATACTGCACCAAACACCATTTTTATCATTTATAATACCTGTTGCATTCTTGGAACAATCACATTTTGGAGCCTTTGGTACATTACAAGGTCTAATGTCCCTAGTTCTGATACCTACACACACATAACCATTTTCATTCATTTGCTTCTCGTAACCTTCCCAACATATACAATCTCCTACTTGAGAATCAATAACTTTAACAATTGTGAAGAAAGCGCATAGAAATATTGCTATTCTTAATAGCAAATTCATTCTTGTATAATCACTAAAAAGATAATAAATTAAGTTAATACCTTAAAATTGATGCTCTTAACACATCTGTTACTATTCTGTTTCTTCTAATATTACATTATATTACAGCCATTTTTATAGGTTATGGGAAGATCATGCGCACAGATAAGTGCCTGAATGGAAAATCCAATGCCGATATTATTGCCACATCCAAAACCCCGCAATACGCATGACCTTCTTTTTTAGAACATTAAATGAGACGAATATTTATAACAATATACACATTAAACTAATTTAAAAGCGGTGCTTACATCAAGGATATCAAATTGACGAATTTTACTAATAACCAATTTAATACACTCGAATATCACAATTACGACTTAGTCATAACTTTTTTAAAGAAGTGATTATTGCATTAAAAAAAAGTGTACGAAAAAAACTGTATGATACATTAAATAATTGTAGGTCAATTTAAAAAAAGAGAAATCTGTTGTTATTCATATGGGTAAATCTCTATGAAATTTGTTTAATCTATTAAAAGGTGACCTAGGATTTGTAAAATGTAGCACCAAAAGAGGACAAAACGCCCACTCCATATTACGTTACTGATTATCTGTCATGATATTCTATTGTAATAAAAAACTATATATAATTAGGTGGAAATAACTAATTAGGGCAGTAACCAAAAAGTTACGCACGTTATAGAAATCAGAATATACTCCAATAGGTTGTTAGAAAATATATTCTTTCAGAAAACATTTTTTATACACGTTTAAAATGACGTGTAGAAATATTTTTCTCTATGACTATTAAATAATCTAGGCATTCTTTGAAAGCATCATATATAATAATTATATTAATTCTACACGCCCGTTATATTCTCAACTGGAATCCACGACCTGAACACCAATCATATTGTTGCATTTGTAGAATACAATGGGCGCATATTAATCAAATCAATCACATCCCCTTAGCAATGCATCGTCTCCTAGCAGTCGATAAAAAAAGTTCAAATTGTACGACGCCATTATTAAATTTCCGCAGTTTGTCTTTCATTATTTTCAAAATGAATTCGGTTGGCGAAAGCAGCATTAGTGAAACATGTACACCGCCTGATATACTTCAAGCGGCAAAATCCACAGTAAATAATTTGTTACCCGAAAAATCAAGGAAACGATATAAAGAAACGTATGACAGATTTATGGAATTGAGAAGTATTAATAAGGTAAATTCGTTTTGTGAGAACGTTCTATTAGCATACTTTACACAACTTTCTGAAAAATACAAATCTTCGTCCATGTGGAAAATATACTCAATGTTACGAAGAACATTAACCGTAAATAACGAAACAAATATAGAACATTATTCTAAACTGCGCGTTTTGCTGAAACGTCAGTCGGAAGGCTATCGCGTGAAGAAATCAAACCATTTACTGCTAACGAGATAAATAAATTTATTAGTGAAGCACCGGATAATATGTATCTTACAACAAAGGTAATAACTTTGCCATGCTTTATTTTTATATAAAATATTTTTAAGGTTGTATTGATAATGGGCATAATGGGCGCATGTCGCAGTATGGAACTCTGTTCTATAAATATTGATGATATCAAGATCTTGCATCAGCCTATTTAATTACGATACCAAATACGAATACAAAATTGTACGAAAATTTACCATTACAGGCAAATTTTACGACATATGTAAGAAATACATCAATCTTCGTCCAGCTAATGTAAACAGATTTTTTTAAACGACCAACATGGAAAATGCACTGTCAAAACATTGGCATTAATAAATTCATTCATGGAAAACAAATAGCTACTTATTTAAATTTGCCAGTGCTGAATTATACACCGGACATACTTTTCGTAGGATTTCAGCTACTATATTAGTAGATACAGGGGAGATATTACAGCCATCAAAAGGCATGGGGCTGGAAGAGCACATCAGTAGCTGAAGGGTACATAGAATTCCATGACCAATAAAATTAACACTGCGAAGAAAATACTCCAATCAATAGAAATGGAGCGAACTACTTCTTCGAATATACTATCGAATAGTGCAATGCGTGCAGTAAATATGTTATAATTCAGGTCCACCAGTTGTGAACATTACTAATTGTAGTAATATTACAATCAATATTCACAAGAATTGATGTTTTTGATTGTTTAATTATCTATTATTTTTGTTTAGTTATAAATTTTCAACGGTGTAGTTGGCATAAATTGTATATTTTTTTAATAACGTATTTATTATAAAGTTTTATTATTTGTAGTCATAGAGAAAGTATAGTCTTCTACTCTCGTATAATGAGCTGTTATTCACTTGGATAACTTCGCGAGTCGTGGCCTGAACTTTATCCTCATGAATAACAGTTATCATTACACGCTCTTGGAAGAATATACTATTATAGTAAATGTGTTCCAAACCTGTAAAAATATGTATGAGAAAATGTTTTCATACTAATATTTTAAAAATTACTATGTAATGTTTTTGTTTAATTTTACTTGGCAGCTTTACCGAAAACGGAGCTAACCCTTTTTTTTATACCTGCTACGCAAAACAAAGGAACAAGATATCATACAGGTTGCTATTGCGGCAATGTCAAAACAAGTTCAGTTGTTCTTCAGTTAATATTATGCATCTTTGCAATTTTTCCCGCTTTTAAAAGTGCTAAAGTATTCATTACCATTCCGTAGTTCGCGTTACCGCCCAGATTTAATCGTAAACGTTATCGTGTTTTTTTTATTGATGCCTCTTGGTGTATATGCGTGAAAATTTTTTTTGAAATTCGATTGATTAAAGAAAAGAAACTAGTACTTATATAATAATTTTAGTGTGTAAATAGTCTACACAGGTAGCAGTGAAGGGTTTAGCTTACGCGAAGTTACTTCATCAAGCAATCGGGTAAGTAGCAATAATAAATATAAATGGGAAGTCTACGTAAACATAACCTTAAAATTGGAGAATAACAGTTTCATGAAATTTTACCAAATAGTACATTAAAGTGGACTTAACACATACATTGTTGATGCAAAAAGCCTTCATTATAAAATACCAATGGTCTACTGCATGAACAAGAATATGCTGTTCTTGATTTTTGTACAATGTTGCAGATAAATAATCAACATTTTATATACCAAGATATGGTACATATTTAGTATGTCATACTCATGATTACTTCTTTGATAACACTGTTAACAATGTTTGATTTCAAAATCTAATTGAACTGCATACTGTGATGCCATAGGTGGCAGTAATTTAAAGCCTACTGGATTTATTTATTTAGACTGGTGTTACAGAGTAAAAATATAATACATAAAATGGCGTATGATGAACCACAGAGATGTGTAAAACATCTGTACACAACTCACTCTAATATAACAATATCTATAAAAATCAAAATCAATGTTACATTATAAAAATTTTGAAAGGGGACTTATTAACCATTAACTACTTAACATACAATGAAAATCATACGATATTTGCGATGGGATAAAGTGTAAAGAAGCTGGACACATATATTATCAATTAACTTCATGCTTAACACCTGATTTATGGACAAATATAATTTTAGCTCTCTTAAAGTGTGTTGAGCATATTTCCTTAGTAATACTTCAATTTATTATATATGCATATTTTAGAAGATCATATATATATATATATATATATATATATATATATATATATATATATATATATATATATATTTTATTATTTTAGCTATAGGGAGTGCTTAATAAAAATGAAAAAACATAAAGTGTATTTTCACTTTTTAAAATAAAGTACAGGGTGATCCATTTGAAAAAAATTGACAAAATCATGTGTTCGAGTTTTGGATCGCTCTATATTCAATTGGTGCAATAATAAAGAAATAGCACTTTCTCGTAACACTGTACCAATGTCAAAAGGTTATGCCTGGAAAAAATGATTGTTAGGTTGTTCTGTCTAGGGTATACAGGACGTTGAAATGAGAATGATTTTCGTGTACAGTTGACCATTACTTTTGAAATAGCCTGTATAACGTAATGAAACCCAACATTGGAACTATGTGGGAGACGAGTATAATCTAAATTTGAAATAATATATAGGATGTCCCATTTCAAAAAAAATGTGTTGGGTTCACCCTGGCAATATATAACACCCTGTAAATACGAAAATAATTTTATAATGTGAAGTGCCTATAATTTTTGTAAATAACTTTTTTTGATAACTCCTTTAATAACGGATATATTCGACGGATGTTCCAGTTTTTTGTAGCAGGAGTTTAATAGTCGATAGAGTTTTCAAAATTAAGGCAAAAAGTTCGTATAAACATAGGTTGATTTAGGAACTTTTTTGTCTTCTGCTTTGTTTTCGAAAAATGCATAGTTTTTGAGATAAATTAGCTGAAATCCATGAACAGCTTCCAAATGGTAAGTAAAGAACGTCTGATGCTCCCGCAAAAAATAGTGTGCCATGAAAAGAACAATAAAAAAAAAGTATGTGGATTCTCACCTTTTTTTTGTCTCTTAATAAAAAGTAGTACTCCACTGATTTTTTCCTAACTTTTCAGTTGAATTAAATAAAGGAAAATAAAAGTAAAGCAACTAAATAAATATTTCAAAAATAAGTATTTATTGGAAAAAATTGGAAATTGGAAATTCTATTTAAGATTTTAACAAGAACGAAACAAACGAAATAAATAAATTAACAAATAAACTTAACTTATAACAACAAAACAACAACACTATCGTAATAATAAATAAATTTAAAGAAACTGTTCAAAATGTGAACCATTTTGTTGAATACATAATTCACACTGACGAATATTAACTAAAGATTGTCTTATTTCATTACACGCACCCCTAATCCTATTAATGAGTTCATCTCTTGTTGTCACAGGAGTTGCGTACATCCTTTCTTTTTAATACCCCCACACAAAAAATCTAAGGGATTTAGGTCTGGAGATCTTGGCGGCCAGGGAACTGGGCCTGCACGACCGATCCATTTTCCTGGATAATGGTTGTTCAGCCAGTTTCTAATGATTCTGCTATAATGAGCTGGACACCCATCAAGCTGGAACCAAGCCGTTCTTCGTAAATTTAAGGGAATACGTTTCCACCTATTCCCATGTTCATTTTCTAAGAATTCCAAGAAATCCGCAGCATTCATCCGAGGTTATTGTAAATATCTATCCAGACGTTCACACTAAATTCTTGTTGGAAATGTCTCGGACGAACTACATGTGGATTTTCATGTGCCCAAACGTGCTGGTTGTGAAAATTTACCACACCACGTCGAGTGAAGCAGGATTCATAGGTCCATAAAACATTATTTAAAAAACTTGGATTGTTATTATTTTCAGCAAGAAGCCATCGACAATACGCAACTCTACGTACTGCATCCCCTGGTTGTAGTCCTTGAATAGGTTGTAGATGGTAAGGATAACGGTGATCCCGTCTTAATGTTCGGTGAAAAGTAGTATTTGAGACTCCACCTAAAGCTACGAATACTCTTCTAATGCTAGTTGTGGGATCTCTGTCGAATTCACGCAAAATTCGTCGTGCAATATTTCTTTGCTGCCTGTGATTATCATTTTGACGACCATGCACATTATTTAACCCCTGATTTACAATTTGTTGGTGAACTCTTACAAATACTGAAGGATGCCGACCTCTTCTAAAAAAAATCTTCGCCTATATTCACGGGCTGCTGCAGCTGAACTTCCATTTACAAAGCCATAAATAAAATGGATATCCGCTATTTCTTGATTAGAAAACAAAAATGGCATTTTAAAAGATCAGTTTTGCAATAAAAATTAACACAATAAAATATGTAAATAAATTACATTCTTTCTTATGCACAAGTCGTATTTAAAATAAAACGTGAGATTTGACATAATTTGATTCTTTTTTTTTATTGTTTTTTTCATGGCACACTGTTTTTGCGGGAGCATCAGACGTTCTTTACTTACCATTTGGAAGCTGTTCATGGATTACAGCTAATTTATCTCAAAAACTATGTATTTTTCGAAAAAAAAGCAGAAGACAAAAAAGTTCCTAAATCAACTGGGCAATCTAAATTTTTTAAGAGTTAGAGGTGTCGCATGAAGAAGTTCGGGGGGGATAAAGGGTGTACTACCCAGAAAATGTACTACATTGTAGATATTGATAAACGTTAAACTACTCTTAATATTGAGTATATATATATATATATATATATATATATATATATATATATTTAAATAAGACATTTTTCTTTTGAAACTTGTGTAAATAAACGTACAAATTGATTCAACGTTTCGGGAACGTCCTTTGTTCCTTTGTCAAGAATTTATTTTGACAATTACAGAAATTGAAATAAGGTAACTATTTTGAACAAGTACAGATTATGGAACAAGGTAACTAATTTAAATTTAATCTGGACGGTGTGTTTGACTTCGGGTAGTGGGTCTAGTACATGATGTAGAAGGTGCAGAAGTGGGGACGTCAGGAATAGTTGCAGCATAAGTGTTTGAAATTTCTGGAAGATTTGGAGTTGGTTGAAATTTCGAATCAACTTTTTAATGATATTCTTCCAAATTTGTGGCATTCTGGAAGTGTCATCTCGTTTATTGAGGGCGTTTGGTCTTCTTTCAATTTCAACTGCTTCTCTAATAATTCTTTCTTGTAAGGTGTATAGAGGTGCAATTAGACGGATATTGTTGGTGTTAATTTTGTGTCCTGTATTTAAATGATGTGCAGCTAAAGACGATGATGGATTGTGCTGTAATTGCTAGTTGGTGTTCATCGGCTCTCGCATATAATATTCTGTTAGTTTGTCCGATATAGGTTCTTCGACAGTTGTTGCAAGGTATCTCATACACTCCTTGGTTTTCATTAGGAATTTTGTCTTTGGGGTTTCTTAACAGTTGGGACAAAGTTGAATGTGGTTTGAATACCGGTCTGAAGTCGTTTTGGAAATTTCTTTGCGATTCTGTCTGTAATTCCTTTTATATAAGGTAGAATAACAGGAATCTTGCGTTCATTGCTTGACAAGTTATTATTTCTTGGTCTTCTTACTTCGTTGGTAATTTTCAATATTTCTTGATCTTTGTATCCATTTTGTACTAGTATTTTATTAATAGTCTTCATCTCTTCCGTTTTAGAATTTTGGTCAGATAAGTGGTAAGAGCGGTATATCAAGGATTTCATAACGCTACGTAATTGACCAGGATGGTGATGCGAGAGAGAGTTCAAGTATCTATTCGTATGTGTTGGTTTTCGATAAACTTTGTGTGTAAATTTACCATTAGGAAGTCTTGTTATTAGCGTGTCCAAAAAAGGGAGTGAATTATTTTCTTCAACTTCCATAGTAAATTTGATGTTGTCGTGAATGCTGTTAATATGTCCCAGAAAATGGTTCAAGTTTCCTTTTCCATGGGGCCAAATTACAAATGTGTCGTCAACATAACGAAACCAACATTTAGGTTTTAAATCTGCAGAATTTAAAGCAGACTATCTCAACCGTACCCTTTATGACACCTTCCAAACTTTACATGCTATCAAGATTCACCCTTTCATATTCGACACGGTGAATCGCCTCATTGAAATTACTGTAGAATCGTCCTTGATGATAAAAACTAACCGACAAAAACAAAAATTTGAACGACTGTCTCATACATCGCAAGCAAATAATGTAGAACCGTTAAGGACAGTACACAATTTCAGTGACAAAGAATTTAATAATAATATTCTAAATGTTTTAGGTAAAGGGTTTAATTTTGCCATCACTCCTAAACGGATTCCCGTAGAAAACATCATTACCAACGTAGAATACGCCTTAAAGGATACAGAACCTACGGTCGCTGACGAAATTAGACTCAACGTAGCACATTCTTCAGAACTGCAAACTTCCCAAACAAAATATCACCAAACAAGACCTCCAAATGTTACACCAAATCAAAAATGACGACCAAATATTAATACTACCCGCTGACAAAGGAAACGCTACTGTCATTGTCAACTCTAAAGACTACCACCACAAGATGTCTGAACTGTTAACTTCTACAGAATATAAGAAAAATCAGTGCAATCCTACCACCTACATAGAAAAAACAACAACATCTATCATTAATTCTACAAAATTAGACAAAGAAACAAAACAGAAACTAATTCCAAGAGAGAAAAGTTCAAGAATCCCCAAAATATACGGACTTCCAAAAATACATAAGGAAAACTGGCCATTACGCCCTATCGTCAGTGCATTCAATTCTCCGACTCATGACCTTGCTCGTTATCTAGCAAAAGTTATTCAACCGATTTGTGAAAATGCTGTATCCTACATCAAAAACTCTTATGATTTTTTACACAAACTCAAAATTATACCCTTATCTCCAAATGACATTTTAGTTAGCTTCGACATAACGTCACTTTTCACCAAAATACCTATTGAAGACACGATGAAAATTCTAGAAGAAAAACACTCAATAAACCAAGATATACTCACATTGATAAACCACTGCATGCACTCAACCTATTTTACATACAAAGGACAATTCTACAAACAAATTCAAGGAGCACCTATGGGCTCGCCACTCTCTCCAGCTTTTGCGAGTGTATATATGGAACATTTTGAAATCACTGCTTTAAATTCTGCAGATTTAAAACCTAAATGTTTCGTTATGTTGACGACACATTTGTAATTTGGCCCCATGGAAAAGGAAACTTGAACCATTTTCTGGGACATATTAACAGCATTCACGACAACATCAAATTTACTATGGAAGTTGAAGAAAATAATTCACTCCCTTTTTTGGACACGCTAATAACAAGACTTCCTAATGGTAAATTTACACACAAAGTTTATCGAAAACCAACACATACGAATAGATACTTGAACTCTCTCTCGCATCACCATCCTGGTCAATTACGTAGCGTTATGAAATCCTTGATATACCGCTCTTACCACTTATCTGACCAAAATTCTAAAACGGAAGAGATGAAGACTATTAATAAAATACTAGTACAAAATGGATACAAAGATCAAGAAATATTGAAAATTACCAACGAAGTAAGAAGACCAAGAAATAATAACTTGTCAAGCAATGAACGCAAGATTCCTGTTATTCTACTTTATATAATAGTTATTTACGCTGCTAGGGAGTAATGTGGCATTTTACAGTCGAAGCTTGAGGTTGCGCCCGAAGCGTAGCTGAGGGCGTAACAAGCTGAGACTGTAACCCATTACTCCTGTAGCTCAATATTTTTCCGCCGGAAGAGATATTATTTTGCACTATAATTGCAAACAGCATTTTTATTAAATATATATTACTTAATTGTCAGACTGACGTTTATTTGACAAACCATCTACGCATTTATTTCACGGCAACTACATTTCGAGAAAAGGTAAATTTACATCTTTCTAGCGCATTTATTAATAATTTTCTGTCTCTATCTAAAGAATTTTCAGTTTCGATGGTAACGGGAAAGTTATTACGGGCCTATGGGAGTAATGAGTAACATTACATCTAAATTAACGTGGTTGTAATGATTTGTTAACATATCGAAAGGCGGAAAAAGGAATTACAGACAGAATCGCAAAGAAATTTCCCAAAAACGACTTCAGACCGGTATTCAAACCACATTCAACTTTGTCCCAACTGTTAAGAAACCCCAAAGACAAAATTCCTAATGAAAACCAAGGAGTGTATGAGATACCTTGCAACAACTGTCGAAGAACCTATATCGGACAAACTAACAGAATATTATATGCGAGAGCCGATGAACACCAACTAGCAATTAAGCAGCACAATCCATCATCGTCTTTAGCTGCACATCATTTAAATACAGGACACAAAATTAACACCAACAATATCCGTCTAATTGCACCTCTATACACCTTACAAGAAAGAATTATTAGAGAAGCAGTTGAAATTGAAAGAAGACCAAACGCCCTCAATAAACGAGATGACACTTCAGAATGCCACAAATTTGGAAGAATATCATTAAACAAGTTGATTCGAAATTTCAACCAACTCCAAATCTTCCAGAAATTTCAAACACTTATGCTGCAACTATTCCTGACGTCCCCACTTCTGCACCTTCTACATCATGTACTAGACCCACTACCCGAAGTCAAACACACCCGTACAGATTAAATTTAAATTAGTTACCTTGTTTCATAATCTGTATTTGTTCAAAATAGTTACCTTATTTCAATTTCTGTAATTGTCAAAATAAATTCTTGACAAAGGGGACAAATGACGTTCCCGAAACGTTGAATTAATTTGTTCATTTATTTACACAAGTTTCAAAGAAAAATGTCTTATTTAAACATTAATACTTGTGGAAATCTAAATAGAAACAATATATATATATATATATATATATATATATATATATATATATATATATATATATATATATATATATATATATATATATATAAGAATGTCATAGCTATAACGTATTTTTTATTTTTCAGAATCTGTATCAAAAAAATGTCCCAATGAAAACAGACAAAAAATAATTAGATCAATTCAATTATGGCTAGCCCAATCGTCAGCTCATTGTAAAATGTATTATAAATACGCAAGCGTTACATTTTTTAAAACCTTTTAATACCTTACAGAGCACAAGAAGCAGAAGAAAGGCGAGTACACGAAGAAGCATTCTAGCTATTCTGTAATTATTATAAAGTTTGTTTTGTTTTCCTTGTTAAAAGATATTTTAATCGATAATTTACAGTCACTTTTTTCACGGTTTAAAAATAATTTAACAGGTATTTTTCAGACATTTTATTGTTATTTTAAAAACAATTTTATAGGCATTTTTCGGACACTTTTGCAACACTTAAAAATATTCTTAAAGGCATTTTACAGACATATGTTCATTATTTTAGAAATATCTTTATACATATTTTTTAGACATTTCAACGTTTTTAAAATATTTGGATAAATATTTTATTAGATTTAAACAATATTGTATTTGAAATATTGCAGTTCCAACGTGTTTTTGGCCGCTAACAGATTTTTACAAAGTTTTCTAAAGCCTATCTGTAATATTTCAAAAACGTTTAAAAAAATATTTTTTTACCATTGTTTGCTGATTTTTCCAAGATTTTAAAAATATTGTTATAGGAATTTTACAGAACTTTTATCAACATTTAAGGAATATTTTTACAAGTATTTTTCAAACATATTTTCAACGTTTTTAGAACATTTTGACAAATATTGCAGTCCCAACGCGTTTTTGACCATTAACAGATTTTAGCAATGTTTTCTAAAACACATCTGTAATAGTCCAAAAACATTTAAACAAATATTTTTTTAATATATACTTGCTGATTGGGAAAGGACAAATCTTATAAAAATTTGACAGTAAAGAACTGCATTATTCTAATATACGGCGATTTGTAATATTATCGGAAAAGAATGATGTTTTTGTCAAAACAATATTTTGAAATTTGATTAGTTATATAAAACACCTAGTATTTAACCATGAATATTATATAGAACAACTCCATTCTCATCACTGCTTTTCTTTGAATAATATACTGGCCGCTATAAATAAATGAACACTCAGTTTTTATTCGTATTAAGAAACGATGAAAATTTCAGCAAATTAATGGTGTGTAGTTACAGATATAACTGTTAGTTTCTAACTGATGTTACTTTTAGTAATTGTCAAAGAGAGAAAATAAATAAAGCTTTTTAAAGTATATTGCTCTATATTACACAATATAATACATGGTGTCAGGTGAATATGGAATTTAAACCACCATCTGAACTAAATTTTAGCAGGAAACTTGGAGGAGAGTTGGAATAAATGGTATCAAAAATTTGAGAATTATATGTTAGCATCTGAAAAAAAATCAAGACAGCAATATTATTAAATTAAATTGGTGATGATGGAGTACAGATGTATAATACATTTAAGTTTGACGGAGATGAAGACAAAACTGATTTTAATAAAGTTATTTGCAAACTCATTGCAAGGGAAAGAAAAATATAATTTTTGAGAGGCATAGATTTTTCAAATATAGAGGTTAGGTGGATCAGTCAGTACAGATAATTATTTAATTCAATTGAGAACATTTGCTTCCGGATGTGAATTTGAAAGCCAGGAAGAGAATTTGATACGTGATCAGATTGTTTTAGGTTTAGAAGATGAAGCATTACAAGAAATGTTACGTTAGCAAAAGTGATGGATATTATTAAAGCTGCTGAATTAACTAAAGAACAAGTTAGATCTATACATACTGAAAGTCATGAAGAAGTTTTCAGTATAGGAGACAAACAACAAGTCTAAAAATGCAAGTAATAGAAAGTGTCAGTAAATATTTTCAAAATAAAAATAATTACAACAGTATTAGATACCGAGCCTTTGTTTGCAAGAAATGTAATCATAATCACGAGTACGGTAATTGTCCTGCATCTGAAAAGCTATGTTTCAAATGCAAAGAAATCACTTTTCTGTTTGTTGTCTTGTAGCAGAATTAACAGTTCATCAAGGTAACAGTAGTATGCAGGACAGTAATGAACAAACTGAACAGATTTATTTTGTTGATTCTGTTAATGGTGAATTATACAACCAGGAATGGTATCAACCAACCTTTATTGATAATGTTTTGGAGGTAAAATAATCAGACATTTAAGCAGAATAACTTTAACTTGTAAAGCTGAAGTTAATGAGGACATAATTGTAAAACAATAGGAATTTATTGTTGTTAATATTGAGACTAGTGAGACGAAAAATGCAAAACCAATTTTAGGTTTAAATGGATGTTTAGCATTGGGTCTGATTAAAAGAATTTATAATTTTTTTTTTACTTGTAGTATTCCCGAACAGGCTAAGATTTGGCCAATGTGCTAAAGCACTCAGGAACACTGGGAGGGTTTAGGGATATTGTTAGGCTGCCAAGAAATGTTTATGAATGGCTACCTTAAATTGACCTACGTCAAAGTTTGGAGGAAAACAGGAACTAGGTAGTGCATTTCATAATTTGGTCGCCGTGTGAGAAAATGTAGATTGAGCCCGTTTAGTGTGATACGATGGAATTTTGATTGCGTAATTATGGTGTGAATGGGCAAACCGAGTCTTTCTAGTGAAGATGGCCGGCAAACGTATTAAGGAGTGAATTTCGGAGGCACACTTGTCATGGTAATAGCGATGGAACAAGAAGAGAACCAAAACTATTCTTCTCTGCTCAAGAGGCTGTAGGTCAGAAGTCAGAGACGGGTAATTTACAAGCTTGATAGCTTTTTTTTACCATATCAAGGTCGAATATAAGTCTTATACAATAAAAGGAGTTGTCGCGATGTGAAGTACTGTTTAGATCTATATAGAAAGCCCAGTTTACGGGCAGCTGTTTTGCTGGCTGACCAAAGGTGGCCAACCCATGAAAGGTTCGATGATACGGACATCCCTAACATAGAAATAGAGTTTGAAAAGTTGAGTTCTAATCCATTCATATTTGCAGCAGGAAATGATCGGTCTTTCTTGGCGGACACAAGGAAACACTGCATTTTGTCGGCGTTGAACATGAGTAGATTATTCCTTCCCCATTCAATAATACGTTCTAAGTCACTGTTGATTGAGGCTGCCATTTTCACCTTAATGTTCCGTCTAGACTTATTATTGAGAAGAACCACAATGTAGAGTGCTGTCATCTGCAAAGCAATGAATCGGTTTAGTTGTTGAGGAAATGAGGTCATTTATGTACAGCAGGAAAAGTGTGGGAGCTATCACTGATCCTTGAGGCACTCCCACGTTAATAGTAGTTTCTTTCGAAAAAAAGTCATCGACGACAACACGTATACGTATTTTGTCAAGAAAGCTGGATATCCAATTGATGAGCGTATCGGATAAGCCGAACGAAGTGAGTTTGGCCAAACCTGGTCAAAAGCTTTTGAAATATCGAAATCTACTACGACTGTTTCACCGGACCTCTTTAATGTGTTATTGCAAAGTTGGGTGACATATGAATGAAGATCACTCGTTGAACCCATACTGGTGGTCATTTAAGAGTTTATTGGACTTGAGGAACGAAAGTAGTTGGTTATGTTACTAGTAAAGATATAATTAATAATAATTTTGATCTTTGCTGTGGAATGGATTTATTAAAAGATTATAATTATCATATTAATATTAATCCAAAGATAACGCCTACCATCAGACTTAGGCGTGTGCCAATTGCTATTCAAGATAGGCTAAAACATAAATTGCGGCAATTAAAAGATTCAAACGCAATGAGAATATTTCATGGGTTAGCAATTTAGTAACAGTTGTGGAAATGGATGGAACATTGAGATTATGTTTGGATCCTTCAGATCGTAATAAAGCAGTAATTCGTGAACCTATTGTTATACCAACTATTTCAGAAATAAGTTCAAATTAAGTGGAGCTTTTATACACTTTTTGAACTTAAAGGATGGATTTTTTTATATAAAATTAGATGAAGAATCTTTCGGTTACTGTTTGGTGTGGCAAATGCTCCTCAAGAGTTTCAAAAAATTATTTTTCCAATTTTTGGTAATATTCAAAATATTATAGTGTATATTGATGCCATTCTTATTGCGGCTGAAACAGAAAATATTTCAAGAAGTTCTTGATATGACTAGAAAAATGAACATAAAGTTTAATCCTTCTAATTAATAAGGGATCCGAATTTATGTACTAATATGTTTTCAGTGTCAATGGTATGATGGTGGATCCTGAGCCGGTGTGAGCAATTTTATCACTAAAAGATCTAAATAATTTGAAAGAACTGCAAACAATATTGGGTATTTTGAATTATTTACGAACCTTTATTCCTAATTTTGCTAATATCACAGCACTTTTGAGAGAATTATTGAAACAAGAAGGTATGTGGTATTGGAATCGTGAATATGAATTAGTTCTTAAAAAACTAAAAGAAATAGTTTTAATATTGCCTGTTTTAATGAATTTTGATTCAAAGAAAAATGTAACGATTGAATGTAATGCATCTCAGTCAGCTTTAGAATGTTGTTTAATTCAAGATGGTAGACCAGGTGCGTATGCTTCGAGAGCGCTCTCTGAGGTAGAGCAAAGATATGCCTAGGTAGAAAAAGAATTGCTGGCTCTAATACAGGGTTATTACAAATGATGTTCATGATTTCAAGTGTACATAAATCTGGTTTTATTTACCATATAAAAAAATAAAATGGTCACATTTAAAGAAAAACTCAAAAAGTTTCATCCCAGGTGTCAAGAATTAAAAAATGTTCGATATGGGAACTCCTTATGATACAGCAGATGTCAAGGCTGTATTCAAACTCTTGCCATACTTTGTTAAGACTGCCTTGGTCGATTGTTTCGTTGGCTCTGGTAATCCGTTGTTGTCTCAGGCATGCTTTCTGGTAACGGTGATGTATACGTTTTATCTTTGATGTATCCCCACAAGAACAAATCACAGAGGGTGATGTCCGGAGATCTTGGAGGCCAGTTCAAGAGTGCACCATAATTTGGACCAGCACGACCGATCCGTCTGTCAGGCCACCGATTTCGAAGTTCAGTCCTAACATCGAAGTAGTAATGTGGACGTGCGCCGTCTAATTGTAGAATGAAATTTGGGTATTCTTGTTCTAATTTCGGTAGAAGCCATTCCATCATCATGTATAAGAAAATTATTCCATTTATTGTTTGTTCAACAAATAAAAAAGGCCCGTACACTTTGTTGTACTTGATAGCACAAAACACATTAACTTTCAAAGAATCGCGCATGTGCTCGATTTAGGTGTGTGAGTTCTCCGAGCCCCATATTCTGATATTATGTCTGTTCACTTTACCACACAAGTGGAATGTGGCTTCACCACTAAAGACTAACCATTTTACAAAGTTTCCATTTTCCATCAAGGCCTGCATGTTCTCATGAAATGAAAGTCTTAGAACCTTTGTTGTTTGGTTTTAACGCTTGAACAAGCTGAATTTTGTAAGGGTTGATATTTACACTGTTGGCTGTGGTATACTAAGCTCTCTGCTGCATTTAACAGTAGATTTCTGTCGACTACGCGTAAAACTTTACTTTACCTGCTCTACCACTTTCGAATAGTGATTACTAGGAGGATCTTCATTAAATTTGGTTCTAAAGTATCGTTGCACACTAATAACTGATTTATTGATGTGATAATCTAACACACAAAATGCTTTTCTGTCTTCAAACTCAGCCATTACACAATTGACAACAATTGACTTTAACAAACAGCAGATACGTACCTAAACCAATGTAAACGAAACTTTATGAGTTTTTCTTTCCAGTGTTACCAAGTGAAATGGTCTTAAAACAGATTAATCCAGTAATATTTATAATTGAAATCGGGAACATCATTTGTAATAACCCTGTATTTGCAACCACTAAATTTCATTTGTACAGGCGCTCACAAACTCTCTTCACAAAAGAAAACTGCAGATTCTAGAGATGATTTTATGTCGATTTAACGTAAATTAGCTTAATACAAAAATACTTCCTAAGAGAGCTGGAGCTCTTGGAAGATGGCTACCTAACATCAGTTTAATTCAAATATCTTCAAAATGGTCCCTGTAAATGAAGCGTTCTGTACATTTATTTAGTGGAATATGCCCAATCGTATGGCGTGAATATGATATTTTAGTTGTACTCATAAACGGCTCGTTTGGGCGGGACATTGGACATTGTTATTCATAAGTTTTCTGTTTTTCAAAATTTCGAAATTTAATATAAAACTTAAAAAATTTTGATTTTTTAATAAAAGAATGATACCCTTGTCTAAAGTCGCTACGACGCAACGTTTTCGAAATAAATCGATTTGAACTTTTCATGTGTTAATCATACTTTTATAAAATTAACTATCGAAGCCGCGAACGTCAAACTGCTCTCATGTCATAGATTAATTTTGCTTTAGAAAGTAAGAAATAAACTCGGGTAAACAATAATCGTTTTCAATACAAAAAAATGTTGCTGACACAATTAATAATAAAAAAAATTTAAAATGACAACTGAACGCACAAATTTATTCGTTTACGTAAAGATTGCCCAATTTTTGCAAAAATTTCTCTATTGTTCCCAAATTAATCGCAGGCATCCTGAATTCTTCTCCACAGCTGATCGCGTGATTCTATTAGTTGGGAATAAACCATTGATTTTATACATTTCCAAACACAAAAATCGCAAGGATTTAAATCTGGAGACCTTGCTGACCAAGCAACCGGGCCGCCTCTTCCGATCCATCGCTTTCGGTAACTGTTATCTAAAAAAGTACGAACAGTTCTGCTATAGTAAGCTGGAAAACCATCATGTAAAAACCACAAGTTCCGCCCAATATTCAGATTAATATCATCTAATAAATCCGGTAAAGTATTTTGCAGAAAGTTGAGATACTCTTCGCTGTTTAAACGATTAGGCAATTCTACAGGTCCAAGCAAATTATCACCAAGCACACCTATCCATACATTAATGCTAAACCTTTCCTGATGTTTACTTTTCCTTGTCGCATGAGGGCTTTCATCAACATAGGAGTAATAGTGTGCAATGTGAATATTGAAAATTGCATCTTTTGTAAAAGCGGCTTCATCACAAAACAAAATTGAAAAAATCTTGGTTTTGATTTTCTTTATTTCGCATCCAATTGGAAAAATCAACACGAGCAGGAAAATTACCTGCTTTCATGGCCTGGACTTTTTTGAAATGAAAAGGATACAAGCCTTCCTTATGTAGAATGTTCCACACAGAAGATTTTGACAAATTGGGATACATTGCAGCCAACCTTCTTACGCTTATTTTGGGATTGTACTAAATTTACATTAAAATATCATCCTGATGTTCTTCCATTACACCTTCATGTCTTCCCGTTTCATTATTTTTAGGAATCCTGTTTCCCTAATTCTTTGATGAAGACGCGTAAATGATTTAATAGCAGGATGTCTTCGACCTGGAAATTTATCTGCATATCTACGTGCTGCTGCCCGAGCGTTGCATTGCATTTCGCCGTACACTAAATGCATATCGTTACTAAAAGAAACCATTATAACAATATTGAACTTTTTGTATTTAAGATAATGTAACTAAACAATACAAAATATTTCACTTAAAACTTATTCGACACTTTAACCTAAACTAGTATCTGTAATACTAGTTATTTTGACGTTCACGCAATTGTTATTTTTTTTATTTTCCATAGTCAATCGTTCATAATTGGAAATGAATTCGTTAGTTAATTTTATAAAGGCATGATTACCACATGAAAAGTAAAAATCGATTTATTTCGAAAACGGTGCGTGGTAGCGACTTCAGACAAGAGTATCATGTTCTTATGAAAACTTTATGGTAAAATTGCGAAATTTTGAAAAACAAAAAAATTATGAATAACATTGTCCAATGCCCCGCCGCTTATGACTACAACTAAAAGATCATATTCATGTCATACGATTGGGCATATTCCACTAAATAAACGCTATCATTTAAAGGGAACCCATTTTGAAGATATTTGAATTAAACCGATGTAATGGCGCCATCGTCTAGCTCTCTTAGGAAGTATTTTTTGTATTAAGGTAATTTACGTTAAACCGACATAAACTCAGCTCTAGAATCTGCAGTTTTCTTTTGTGAAAATAGTTTGTGGACAACCTGTATACTTATGGACAAGAAGTGGTAACTGTAGAGACAGATCATTTACCACCTGACGAATGAAGATAAAAGCATAAAATGAGAAAACAAACACAAAGAGTGGCTTTAGAATTGCGAAACCCGAAATATAATACTAATGGTTAGTCTTAATGATATGAATAAATAATCAAAAGCATTAAATATCTGGTTTCTGCTTACTGCAAAAGTGTAAACTCAAACGATGGTATGGTAATTTTCACATAGTTACTAATGAAATTATATAAGACTGTTTTTGCTATTATCAAGGCAGTTTAATAGTAATTAGTATTCTAATACGTTTAACTAGCATTATTTACTCATATTTTACTAACTTGTTTTGGCACACCAACTAAAAAAGTTTCTCACATAGTAGTAAAACTAATGTAATCGATAAAAAAAATAGAGATTCAATTAAATCCACTAGTATTTCGTTTTGAAGTCCCCAAAATCCAAAAAAGTGGTTTTTGAATAAATCTGTATGCCCGCGAGTAAGGAATTGTGCGCGTATGTGGACACATGGCACGTGAAAGGTGGCATGCGGTGTATGTGTGCGTGCGTAGTGTAGTGTGTCGTGTGTCGTGTGTGTGTGTGTGGTGTGTGTGTGCGTGTGTGGTGTGCTGTGTGTGTCGTGTGTGGTGTGTGTGTGTGTGTGTGGTGTGTGCGTGTGTCGTGTGTGGGTGTGGTGTGTGCGTGTGTGGTGTGGTGTGTGTGCGGTTGTGGCGTCGTGTGTGCGTGTGGTCGTGTGTAGCGTGTGCGTGTCGTGGTGCGTGTCGTGGTGTCGTGTGTGTCGTGTGTGCGTTTGTGCGTTGTGTGTTGGTGTTGCGATGGGTGCTGGTCGTGGATGCGTTGTCGTGGTGCGTTTGTGTACTGCGTGCTGTGTTGCGTGGTGAGTGCGTGTGAATGTCGTGTATGCGTGCTGTGTGTTGTTGTGCTGTGCGTGCGTCAAGTGCGAGGACTGTGTGAGCGTGACATTGTCCGTGTCTGTATGCGTGTGTATGTGACATGTGCTTTGCAATGTACGGTATGCGTGAGTGCGTGGTGTGCTATGCGTGGTGAAAGTAGGTTGACTGTAGTCGCGTATGGCGTGTAGCATAGGCTATGTGTCTGTTGCTGTGCGTGCGTGAAGTATGCGTATGGATGCGTGTTGGCATGTGCAGGCTGTGAGACATCTGTCCGTATGTGTGTGTGCGTGTGTGTATGTGAAATGTGAGGTTTGCGAATGTGAGTTATGGGTGCGTGTGTTGCGTGGATGTGCCTCATGTATCGGTGGTGTGTGTACGAGTAAGTGTATGCGTGTGTCGTGCGTGTGCGTGTATGCATGTGTATGTGTGTGATGATGTGTGCGCGTAGCTGTATCGTTGTGTTGTGCGTGTTGCGTCTATGTGCATGTATGATGTGCGAGTGCTGTACTGCTGTGCGTGTGTGTGTGGTTGGTGTGTGTGTGTGTGTGTGTGTGTGTGTGTGTGTGGTGTGTGTGTGTGTGCGTGGTGCGTGTGTCGTGTGGTGTGCGTGTGCGTGTGCGTGCGTGTGCGTGTGCGTGTGTGTGTGCGTGTGCGTGGTGCTGTGTGTGCGTGTGCTGTTGCGTGCGTCGTGCGTGGTGGTGTGTGTGTGTGTGTGCGTGTGCGTGTCGTGTGTGTGAGTCGTGTCAGAATGTACGGTGACTGTTGTGTATATGTGTTTGAGATGTTGTGTGTGCTGTGGTGAAATGTTTTGTGAGTTATGCAGCGATGATAAATCGTTGTCGATGTTTTAAAGGTGCGTCAAACTGTAAAATGTGTCGTTTAGATATGTAGTTCACGTGGATCCATTGTCGTGCGTGTGACTGTGACGCTTGGTAGCGTAATTGTAGCGTGTTGCTGCGTGTGATGTCTAGCACTAGCTGTGAGCTGTTGACGTGTGGCGTGCATGCGTGCATTGTTGACTCGTGTGTGTGAAATTGTATGAGATGGCATCAGTATTAGGTGAACATGTTTGTGTTAAATAATTTGTTAAATGTTGTTATTGCAGTACGATAAATGTATCATTTTAGTTATCCATCATGTATAAATTTTGTAACTGATTTTGAATATAAAGGCACGGTTCAAATTACTTAAAAATGTAAGTATTCCTAATTAGATTATTAGTTCAAAAGTGGAATCTCATATTGTTCTCATATAAATTACCCGTAAGCGTAAATTTAGCGTTTGCATGGTGTATGAATGTACATAAGCCCAAACTTAACTAATGAGTTTTCAGACCGGTGGCTCGACAATGAAGGCTATTGTTAAACATTCTTTAATTTTGAAAAATTGTGATACCAAGAGGCAACCAGTTAACGTAGGGACATGTAGGTATGTATTAGTATATCCTGATTACAGCGGAACAGTTGGAAAGTACCAGCAAGTACATCACGCATCAAGGTTATCATCAGAGAAAAGCGTCAAACATCATGTTTAAGTGGAAAATCACCCCAATTCAATTACTACAAGCGCTAATGTATTCAAGGCAACACATAGAATATTAGGAAAACTCTGATATGAAAACCTAAACTAAGGCTAAAGATGACGAATCTTAGAAAAAGTGGTTCACCACGCCATCTGCCGCTAACAGTTTATATAATGTGAAAATCTATTTATTCCATCGTCTACTCACCTTGTGCAAATTACCTACTTGCTACAGTGCAAATATGCATAACCTAATTAAATTTTAAATGTTCACAAAAATCAGGTATTAATAATTTCATTTAATTTTAGTTAGACAACATGATAGCATAATAATGTAATGTGTAGTAATAGTATATTACATACCGAGGTGGAAAGTGTTCCATTCATGTCGAGAGTATAGTTCACCGTGAGGCGAAGACTCGAGGTGAACTAGTTCTCGAGACAAGGGAATGGTACTTTTGCCGAGGTTTGTATACGATTTTATTCACAATTAAAGAACAAGCAATCTTATACAGATCTAATAAAACAATTTTCGAACACGTCCATCACGGCTTCTCGTTTAATACTGAAGGTCGTGACAATGTGACTTTTAATTTTTACTTTAATGAGAAGCCATAAATGTTATGCTTACTATTTTTCTATTGGTTTTGACGTTACTTGTTATCAATAATTGACTTACTAAATCGGCTTATTAAAGAAAACGTATTGTTTGTTTCCGCCTATTGCTTGCATTCACTCACCATATACGCACTTGAGAAAAAGCGGTTGCATACTCTTGACCCTTTATTAAAATTGGCAATTATCGATTTGACATTGATAGTTTAAATCGATAGTAGCTCCCCCACAGGTTGGAAAGTGGTCTATTACTTACCGCTTCATCTCATTACTGTCTCCTGTTTTTGGTATTACTGATCGCTTAAAGTAAACCCGTAGAATCAATCACTTTTCAACATTTAAATGGTTAGAAAAGTGGTATGTTACAAACTAATTGTGAATAAAATAATAGACCAGCTGAAACCCCTTTTCTGTTTTTATTTGAATTAGTACAATTCATGCATAAACATTTGTGAAGTAGAACAATCATGTGTACGTGATGTATAAATTACATGTAAACAAGCTAATGCACTAAATCCCATTCAAGTCGCATTTATCGCAAATCTCTCATATAGATAGTGAATATGAAACCAAATAAATGTTACTAGTTACGTACTTTTAATCAGCTTAAATAATTTGGTGAATTTATTAATTAAATTGGCATTATACATGCAACGATTGGCTATAATACTTTTAATATTTGAATGATCGTTATTACATTTCCAAAAGCTCAAAACCATATCGGAAGATAGTAAAGGGATATTTAGATAGATACATTTTCATTCGCGTTTTATTATACCTGAAGCATAATTTTCATTTTGAACAATTATAAATACTAGTACACAAATAGAACTAATCTTTACTTATTTGAATGAATATGAAACCGAAAAGTAGAATTGATGTTTGAAATTTTAATATCGCATGAAACATCGTCTTTTCAATAATTCACGAAACAAACTTCAAGAATCTTTAATAAATGTAAATAACCGTTTCTATTGCAACGATTAATGGCACAGGTTACTTCGAAAAACTTATTTCAATCTACTTTTACTTCCACATCACCAATGGGGAAGTATATTCTTCCAACTTTCGCATTGTGGTCCAGGTATGATAACAAATAACCTATAATACATGTGTATAAGCGCCTTTAAAGCACTGCTCGGTTAAAAGATACTCGGCTTCGTCTCGTGTTTTTAAACCCGGCGCGTGCTTTAAAGGCTTGCTTATACACTTGTGTCATAATATATTATATTACAATTAATCATAAATATAACTCATCAAATGAAAATTTTGTTTGTAGTTTAACTTGTACAGATATTTAATGAACACTAAATCCACTAGGCGGAATACGCAAAAAGAACATTTATTAATGTTTTATTAACGTGCTGGATTCGACAACAGGTACTAAAGCTTAACTTAATTTTATAGGAATATCGAAACAGAATTTTTAAGCAAAAATGTAAACTGTTTTTTGCTGTTTAAACGTAATGGATTAACGCATTATGTTTAGCCTACTATTGAAATTAAGGTGCTATGGTTACGAGTCGATACATTTTACTTAAAATAAGTAGTAGTAATTGGTAACACTCTAATATGCGGTGTACCGGGTGGCCAACTAAGAACGGCCGTCGGCCATATCTCAGGAATGGATTATAGCACAGATTCGGAAAAAACTTTTTGTAACAAAAGTGGCCTCGAGAAACGCTGAAATTATTTTCAGATTTGTAAGTCCACCGCTAGAGGGCGTATTTGACAGTTAAAATTTTAAAAGCAAAATTTTCAAAATTTACTCAATTAAGGAGCATATTAAATATTATAATCAGATTACTCGATAAATTCTGCATATTTTTTATTTGACAAGTTTTAGCCTATCTCTTCAAATAAGGGGTGGGGGAGAGTGGGAACCTTGTTACGAAAAAACGCCTTTAATTCAGGTTCTGCTTCACCGATTTTAATAAGCTTGATGTTGTTTGAAAGAGCTTTTGGCAAACAATAGAAAATTTGTAAATTTGAAGCAATTTGATTAATAACATAAATGCTAGAGGGCACTGTTTAATATTTTTTAATATTGTGTTTTCTCTTTACAATTTTAAATGGAAGCATAAAAATTAAGTAGGTCTTTAAAAAGTAGACTAAATTAGTAATAAAACAGTGAAAACTGAAAGTCGATATCTTTTTCCTATTCTGAGATATCGTAAGAAACAGGTAAATGGCGGAATTGTCTTCCAACGTCTAGTAGGCTAGTTCGCGTTAACGGAAATTATTAAATTTATCCTGGATGAAAAGATCTTACATTGGTCTGCGGTAATTTAAACTGTTATCATACTAATGTTATGGTTGCCGCTAGATTACCTAAATATAATGCTGTCGCTACTAACAATGAGAACAAATTATAAAATAATAATGTGATAAATCTAACAATTAAAACCTTAAATAAATAACTACGTAATTAGTGTCGCCCTAGATGTTCGAAATGTTTTCCATCATTTTCAGTGCATGAAATCAATCGCTGACGGGTGGAGAGAACAGCAGTTTCAATTTTGCCCTTGAAATACTTCGTATTGTCTGTCGTATTCTTTCAATCATGTCAGCTCTTGTTGTGGGTCTATCGGCATAAACGAGATCTTTTATTCGCCCACAAATAAAAATCTAAACAAGTTAGGTCTGGAGACCTTGGTGGCCAAATACATAAACTTCCACGTCCTACCCACCTTTCAGGGTATGATTGATCTAAGAAATTCCGAACATCTCTAGAATAATGTCGGGCACCCATCATGTTGCAAGAACATGTCACGACTAATGACCAAGGGTACGTCTTCTAAAAAGACGTGGCAATTTGTTGCTTAAAAATCTAAATATCTTTCTCCATTAGCAGTCTCATTAAAAAACCCAATTATTTCTCCACCTAGAATCCGCACACACATTTACAGATCAACGACCCTGATGTTGGACCTCCTGCATCCAGTGGGGATTCGTTTCAGACCAGTAGTGCATATTTTGTCGATTTACACTACCATCACTATGAAAAGTAGCCTCATCTGTCCAGATAATTCGTGAAAGTATTTCAGGATCGTCGTGTATCATATTTGAGAGCCAGTTGCAAAATCCAACCTGGTATCGAAATCTTGAGCATTGAAAGTATGGTGTACGACCATGTGATATGGGTGCAATCTAAAATAGTATATATTATAAAGTAATCAGATCAATAAGACACATTGAAGTCCTTGGTTGTTAGTAAACGAAAAGGACTTTAAATGCATTAACTCTCGTAATGTTATTACGAATTTTTTCGCCAGCTTCTCATTATTTTTATTATTGGTACCTTTTTACTTTACTTTGCCTCACTTAATTATCATGTTGTTACTTAAAATCTATTCACATAGTATAAGATAATTTCATTAAATAATTTGGTGTTTTATTGAAACTGGACATAAAATGGCGGCAAATACATTAGTCATGTTGTCACAAGTTAACTTTGATGTAATGACATTTTCGGTATGATAAAATGAGAAACATATAACGACAAACGAAAAATAAAAAAATGTTTATCATTCTAATACCTAATAAAACATACATTAATAAATAGGTAGACACCTGTGTTCTCTTAAAATATTTTGGACGGTGGTTCGACATATACTCAAGCCTCTAGCTATCGCTCTGGTGCTTGAATGAGGTTAACATTTACATAACCTAAAACATCAATAACATTTTCTTCTGTTCTACCTCTGCGTTGTCTTCGGTACACAGGAAGATTCACATTTCCAGTAGTACGCACACGTTGTGCGAGTCGGAGAAAACTCTTCTGCTGTGATGCCGTCTGTTTGGATACTGCAGTGCATAGACTCTAGCAGTAACGGTTGCATTTCTCATACATTCAATATAAACTGCCAACATATCAAATGCTTTTTCATTTGTAAGATCATTTTGGTACGAAAAGATAAAGAAAGTCTATTAATGCAACACGATGAAAAATTTTGACATATGCGTGAAAATCATAGCTTGCTTGTTTTCAACAGAATTTATTTTATATCTTACATGGCCCTCTTTACTAATTTTGTGGTCATCAGTAAATCGTAATTCATATTTTAAACTGTATTTGTTGTTGCTGGGCAAATATCGGTTGTTATTGATATTTTATGCTTTTGATTTACTAACACATCGCTTGAAAACAAATATAACATTCTTATATAATTAAAAAATGTTAGATTTATCACATTATTATTTTATAATTTGTTCTCATTGTTAGTAGCGACAGCATTACAGTTAGGTAATCTAGTGGCAACCATAACATTAGTATGATAACAGTTTAAATTACTGCAGACCAATGTAAGATCTTTTCATCCAGGCTAAATTTAATAATTTCCGTTAACGCGAACTAGCCTACTAGACGTTGGAAGACAATTCCCGCCATTTACCTGTTTCTTACGATATCTCAGATAGGAAAAAGATATCGACTTTCAGTTTTCACTGTTTTATTACTAATTTAGTCTACTTTTAAAGACCTACTTAAATTTTTATGCTTCCATTTAAAATTGTAAAGAGAAACACAATATTAAAAAATATTAAACAGCGCCCTCTAGCATTTATGTTATTAATCAGATTGCTTCAAATTTACAAATTTTCTATTTTTTAACAAAATATCTTTCGAACAACATCAAGTTTATTAAAATCGGTCAAGCAGAACCTGAATTAAAGGCGTTTTTTCGTAACAAGGTTTCCCCTTATTTGAAGAGATAGACTAAAACTTGTCAAATATGCAGAATTTGTCGAGGAATCTGATTATAATATTTAATATGCCCCTTAATTGAGTAAATTTGAAAAAACTTTGCTTTTTAAAATTTTAACTGTCAAATACACCCTCTAGCGGTGGACTTACAATTCTGAAAATAATTTCTAGGCGTTTCTCGTGGGCATTTTGTTATAAGAAATTTTTTCCCGAACCTGTGCTATTATCCATTCCTGAGATATGGCCGATGACCTTTCTTAGTTGGCCTCCCGGTACATACACGGTGCACATAATTTGATTGTTGTAATGAATAAAAAAATCAGTATTCATTTAAAATACTCCAGTAACACATATATTAGTACAAGAAAAGTAAGTCCGCATACACTGGCCACTCATCGGAATAAATATGCGATGCTGCTTGACCTCTCTCTGGATGATTAAACATTGATCCTTAATCCATGGTTCCTATTGTTAAGAGGTTTCGCATTGATCTCTTCTGAATGATCATATTGATCCCCTTGTAATAACCTTTCTCTATTATTTTTTTTGCGGCCCGCGAAATGATCTTTGTCGATTTGAACGGGATCCTCTTCGGTTCCAACAAGCTGCTCTTGCTGTTGGACAGAAATGGTAGAAGAGTATACTTCACGACACATGTTGTACTAGTCTTTGACGGTTTGGAGAGCTCTTCCGGTTAACTGAACAGTTGCCTCCAATAGCATTTCCAAGATGTGCATCAGGACCGGATGTTCCGGCGTTCAGATTTCGTCAGACTATGCGACTTAGCGATAGAAAAATTGGTCAATATCAAATATGCTTCTTGTGATGCGTTTTATATCTTAAAAATAATAGGGTAGCTCATTTTCGGTGAGTTGAGCTCAAACATAATCATTTTAGTAGCAGAATTAAAGGAAAATTGCATACGAACGAATTTGTAGAGCACAAAATTTACTCAAAAAAAAGTCCGCGGGCGGGTGTCACGATCTTCGATAGTTTAAGAGTTGCAGGCATCCAAAGTTATGCAAAACTTATTCGCGCAACTTTGCACACCACTTTCTCCTAAACTATTTACGATAGCTTCACTCTCACCATTAAAAAGCACTGCCTTACTTGTTAATATGCACAAACATGAACACCATAGCACAAGGTAGAAAATGTAGGGATTTTATTTATTTAGTCAACACAGCTTAAAACTTGTTATCTGTTAGTATAGTTTTTGGTACAAAATACTTAATTAGAAAGTATTATAAACTTAAGATACAATATCTTCCATTTCCTTTTGCTGACAGTTGTGTCTGTTGGTAAGGTATTTAGTTCTTTAATCGAAAAAAACATTCTGGATCTGGAAATAACCGCTTTGCCTTCATAGGACAATCAATACTACTACACTTCATCATAAGCTTATTGATAAAATTTTCTTCTCCCGTAACTAATCCTTCTCCATCAACCTCAAGAAACGCCTTGTTAAGTTCCTCAATGTGACACATGAGATGGTTTTAATAAACTACCCTAACTGAGGTGATCAATCCATGAATCCCACTGACTTGGGAAACTTAGCTCTTTCAATTTGTGGCATTTAATTCTTCTATGAAAATTGAGCCTTCCCTATTAAATTCAGTTGCTGATGAATCTGAAAAAATATTAAATTTTTTATTAAAGATCCGGCACGTGGAATATCTGGGGTGTCGTCTGTTTCTACATTCGAAAACTCTGACTACGCTCCCTCGTTTCTTTCCAAAATGCATGATATTAATCTATATTTTAATTCTAAAAGACCTAGAATGATCGTGGAGACCACCTTTGCCCCGATAACTCCCAAAACGTTTTGATTTAAGCGCCCGCTTAATAAGCATTGGAGGTTAAAACGACTTTTCAGATCTCCCAAGAGCATTTGCGAAGTACAATTGGAAATCAAAACACCTAAATTAATTCATGCATGTTACTTTAGTACAAATATTTTGCCCATTTTATACATTACCCTTTTGAAACAATAATTTGCTTCTACTGCCGATTACCTTCAAATTGCAGTTTACTTCAGACATTTTATTCATAATTGCATTTTGATCTTCGAGGGATAATCCTTAGGCCATAATTCTTGCTCGTGAGTCACTCACTGGGAAGCTTACATTAAACACATCGAACCAGTCATTAGATTGTAACACAAAATTATTTAAAACATTTTTGAAATCACACACGACTTCCCAATTTAAAAAACTTTCGACTGTGTTCCACATCTGGATATCGCACTTGACATCGTATGGGAATATACAGGGTGTCCGGAAAAATGTGGGAAAACTCTCTGATTCAGATAGAAGAAGAAAAAATAACATGACAAGTTTCTATAAATTTTTTTCCTCCAGACCCTCTCTACGGAGATGTAAGCCTCTAAAGGACGCCGCTGGAAATAAGTTTTTCTTGAATAACTTTTAAAGTACTTGACATATTTAATAAAAATTCAGTATGATGGCCACTAGTAAGGGCCTCTTCAAATAGTATCCTTGAAACATATTTAGCTTGTTTAGTTTACCAGGGTTGGACTAAGTTGTACACCTTAACTCCTACATTTTAATATCGATAAAATGAACTATTTTCGAGAAAAAAAAATAAACGAATTTATGTTTCATAATTAATAAATTATTAAAAAAATTAAGCCAGTGTTTTTTCGGATTTTTACGAGAAAACACTCTTTTAATAATAAATAAAACCAAATTAAACATATTAATTATATAAAAAATGTTGCAAACTTAAGTGAGTTTATTGACCCACGAGGTATAATTTTATTTCTCGTTCATTTTATTGATCTGACGTCTTTGGATTTTTACCTGTGGGGACACCTCAAAACCTTGGTGTATTCCAGTCCGATTGATACTAGGGAGAAGCTTCTACAGAGAATCACGTTTCATTGTGATCTGCTAAAGAATAATGTGGGGTTATTGTGGCAGGTACAGTAGGCCTCAATTCGTCGTGCTCGCGAGTGTATCCGACTTCACGGAGCCCATGTTGAACTCACTTATGAAAATGAATGAAATGAAACAAATTCGATTATTATTTTTTTTCTCGAAAATAGTTAATTTTATCGATATTAAATAAGTATACTTTTTTTTAGAGAAAGGTTCAATCTACCCAAAAATATTTTTTTTAGATCTTTATCATACAGGAAAATTTAGGCGTTAAGGTGTACAACTTAGTCCATCCCTGGTAAACTAAACAAGCTAAATATGTTTCAAGGATACTATTTTAAGAGGCCCTTACTAGTGGCCATCATACTGATTTTTTATTAAATTATATCAAGTACTTTAAAAGTTATTCAAGAAAAACTGATTTCCAGCGGCGCCCTTTAGAGGCTCACATCTCCGTAGGGAGGGTCTGGAGGAAAAAAATTTATAGGAACTTGTCATGTTATTTTTTCGTCTTCTATCTAAATACGAGAGATTTCCCACATTTTTCCGGACACCCTGTATATAGTTAACCAGCATATTTTACTCTTCCTCTTTGCGGTCCACCAACATTCAGTGTGACAAGCGTGAATTTGAGTATAATTTTTAAATCCAAGACGTCGGTAGCGTCTATTTCCTGCTACACGATTTCCTGTTTAATTATTTTGTCGCCAATTAGGAAACTGTGATCCACAAAATGGTCTCTTGTTAAGTTTAAAAGATGATGGTATATCAGCTAGCACAAAGATTTTCTGATTGTTAGCAGGATTTAGAAAATATGGTTTCGACTCTGATATATTTAGTCCGCAATGAAGCCTCCGGTTTGCACTGCCTAAATCAAAAACAATGGCAACAACATGAAAGCCCACAAAGTGTCGTATTAGAAGTGTTATTACATGAGAATAGTTACACAAATTTAATAATTTCCTTTAATATAAGAGATGTCATCTAACAGTCAAAGTCATAAAAAGATGGGTTGGTCCCATGCCGTAAATATACCTTTCATCAGAACAACCTAAACTTAATCATAGGGTTTCAACACACAGTCTCTTGTTTGGTCATATTGATATTCGTTTCTAATTTTCATTTCGTCAAATACTATGATATGCACACGATCCTTTTCACCTATATCGGCGAATTCGGCAATTTTCAGAGTATTCTTTAAAATTCCTGGATCATTGCCATTGCTTCAGTGTGGAGATGGATGGGTATGGAAATCCCCATTTCAAGGCAAGCCTACATTCTCCATGATCAGCAGCGTACATTATTAATTTATTCTTTTTTGGCTGTTCAACTTTTTTATTCGATTATCACTAAACACGGTTTTAACTCCAGTAAGCAGGATTTGTAGGTTCTCAATTTCCTTCGTTGCGCACAATTCACTTCTTCGAACATCCATGCTTTCATATGTTTCGTTCTTTTGAACTATGAAAACTTAGCAAGGGATACGGGAATACTACTAAACAAGGATTTAAGTATGTACTATATTAGAAGTACCACATGACACCACCACCATGCAATGGTAAAAATTTTCAGTAGTATTAAGATCATCTCTGCCACCAACTCTATTAATAATTTTAGGCATATCTTCCTTTTCCCTATTATAAATAAAGGTGCGATGGACTTTATACGTTCAAATCAATTTTTTAAAAACTTACATGGCTTTGATGGTTCTCTGCCTTTTTAATAATGAAGTTTCAGCATTTTCCCAGACGTTGATGGTAATGAAGCGACAGAAACTTGCGATTGAAATAAATTTTCCGTAGGAATTGCATGGTCTTTGAGTCCATGATAGATTTTAGGGGTATAATTCAAAAGTATACTTTTTAAATTCACTATATAATCACTTTCGCAGAAATATACCACAGCGGTTTTTATACACTGTGTACAAAAAGTAACGTAACTTGCTAATATTTCGATTTCTTATAGGTTTGCAAATAAAGGCTTCAAATAAAAGTTATACGAAATAAATCAAGCTATGAGAATAAGTCAGTTAGATACAGGGTTCACCATTACTTCAGGATACCGTAATAATGTGTTTCTTAAATGGTACACCCTGTATATTTTTACATTTTTTGAAAAACTATCAAATTAGAACCGTTAAAACCGCGTGTTTCTAACTTTATTCGTTTCGAAGTTGTATGGGTTTGGAAATGAAATTATTAAAGGTCACGTATTTCATAAAAAATATTAGGCCCTGGTTGTGACAATAGTTTATTAATTTTATCCTATTAAATGCTCAAAGTGTCTTCCTTGTTCTATTTGGCAATATCCTAGTCTATTGTAAAAGTCCAAATAATCAGGTTTTGTTTTGTATAATATTTTTGACATATCCCCAAAAAAATAATCTAATAGTGATAAATCGGGACATCTTGCTGGCCACTCTATCGTGTCCCTTCTTCTTGTCCACCTGTCTCGGAAAACTTCATTTAAATCATTTCGAACATCGACGTTGAAGTGTGGTGTTGCACCATCCTACTGAAACCAAATGTCATAGAAATTGTTACCAATAGCATTCCTTACTATAGGATTTCTCAACAAACATAAATAGTTTAACCTTTAAATGTCTTTGCATTCTATGTTATTCAATCCACCTAGGATTAGGATCACTCCTATATCTGCAATTGTGGTGATTTACTGTACCATTTAACATGAACATGACTTCATCCGAAAAAACTATCTTATTTGTAAAACGAGGACCGATATCTACCTGTTGCATTACAGTTTCAGAAAATTGAAACTTATTTTTCTTGAGAATGTTACGAACGGATCTCACAATAACGTCATGCTCTAATGCAGTTTTCTGAATGGACAAGAATTTTCTGCAAATGTTTGCATAATGTCCAAGGCTTTTTCATCATTAGTGACGTTTTTGGTCGGCTACTTTTAGAGCGATTTTTAGTTGAGCCCACTTCTTCAAAACGATGCACAATTCTCCAAACTGCAGTTTTAATAATTGGGTTACGATTTGGATAGGTACCATTAAATAATTGAGCTATCTGATCATAACTACTTTTACGATCGCTGTAACCTTTCATCATCAAAATCGTTACCCTTTCCTGTTCGGTAAACAGTTAATTTTAAAAGTAACTATATAAACATAAAATTTTAACATAAACAATATTGTTACTAATGACAATAACAAATAACCAATGAGAGTAAAAGAATCAGACCTATTATTTTTTTACCCTGTCAGTCCCTTAACTATACGGACCTACCAGAATAACACAAATTCATTATGACCAATCCGTTACCTGTTGTTCATCATTTAGTATTACCATATCATATTTACTATAAAGCAATTAAAAACTGCATTATGAGAGATAAAAATCGTGCGTAGACTGTATAAAGAATTATAATCATCAGTAGACCGCGTATTAGAAAAGTAACCTGTATGTAGATCGCATATTAGAGTGGAACCTAGTAATCATACAAAATCAATCTTAATAGTATGGCTGCCTTTACCCAGATATCGTCCACGTTGTTGATTACACACAACCACAACGTTTATTATTTATAGTTAATCCAACATGATGAAGACAATTTTGTTCATTATGAACGCCAATTTAACCAACCAAAATTTATTTGCGTGAAACCATATACAGTATTTTCAACTAGGATTCCCGTTTTCAGATTGGTTCGGTTCATTGAATTGCTGTATGAACTAAGAATTACTTGTTAGTCAGATCTTCTAAAACAGTTTTAGATAATTGATTCTTTAATAAATGATAATTTTTAGTACATATCTATAAGTAATGAAATTAATTGGTATCTACACAAGAATTTTGATGTAAATGCAATAAATCTAACCATAGGATCATGAATTAATTAATTATTCTATTTATCTATTTTGTATCAAAGAAAAAAACAAAGTTTTCAAAATATTGTAAACAAATTATACAATTCAAAATTTAATTGGTCATGTGTACACTGTGTCCCATTTGGGGCGAGACTGCAGGGTTTCTCGGCTATTAATAAAGATAGATCCTTGCGGTTTTCGTGAACCGTTGCTACTTTGTCGTGAAACGTTTAATGCCATCAAAATATTTTTGGAACTCATTTGCATTCTAAGTTACAGGGCGAATTTGAAAATTTGTACTATTTGGGGGTATCTTGTATCACTACTATTGCAAAAGTTATCAAAAAAGTAAGATATTTTTGCGAACAATTCATTGGCGCATTCAAAAAAAAAATTTGAGGGTACCGTTTTCAAGATGTAACCCAAACTTATACTTTTTTTAATGGAACACCATATATATTTATGGCCCGTTAAATTTATTGTTTTTTCTCTTTAAAATGATGTATAACATTATATACTTACATGTATTATTAATCTCCGAAATCATTAAAAACTGTAAAATATAAATTTTTTGAAGGTTGGCTATGATATAAAATACTAAACATACTTTAATACTCAATTAATCATAAAACAAATATAAACAAATTTAAAATTTGAAATACTGAATCAAATATGATTAATAAGACTGTTCAAAGTGATGACCATTTTCTCTTACACATAATCGCATACTTTTCGTATCCTTCTTAACGCGTTTGACAGTTTTAGGGGTGATGCGTCTAAATCGAGAAACGCCTGCTCTGTTGCTTCACGAAGTTCGTTGATATTATTGTGACGATTTTTGTATCTTTTTTTTAAATACGACCATACAAAAAAATCCAAAATTGACAATTTTGGTGATCTTTCAGGCCATCGAATTGGCTCATTTGTTCCAACCCAACGATCATGGAAGTTGCGATCCAAAAATTCTTTTACTATTCCAGAATTGTGGCAGGGGGTCCATCTTGTTGAAATAATATTGAATTTTGGTTAGCCAGCGGTACATAATCTAATACTTGGGGTAAAATCTCTTCCAAAATATCTAAATATTTGTTTGAAGTGAACCCTCCTTCAAAAATATAATAATAAATATGCGTTCCAAATATGAAACAAGAAACACTAAAACTAAATCTTCCCTGTTGATGGCGTTCAAAAGTAATGTGTTGATTCTCCTGGTACCAATGCCTAGTGTTATGCCTATTTAAAAGGCCAGCGCTGCTGACATAGGCTCTGTCTGACCAAATCACATTTCGTGGAAAATTATTATCAATTTGACATTGTTCCAAAAACCAGTTGCAAAAAATGATCATTCTCCGTGGATCACCGGGATGTAAATGTTGAACTAGATTGACCTTATATGGTTTAAATTTTTGTTTACGTAAAATTCTCTGAGATTTTGTTCATGTTACCCCTGTTTCCATCTCAATCTTTCTTCACGAAGTTTGGGGACTGCTTGAACATATGCTAAAACGTTTATTTCCTGTTCCTCGCGATTTTCCTTATTGTAATTGTGTGATCGTGCCTTGAAGTATGATCCATAATTTATTAAGTTTGATTTTAGGCTACAAATAGTATTTCAGCTTGGTTGGTGTCTTTCTGGATACCTAAAATTAAAATAAGAAAAAAATACTATGTAAAACTATTAAATTTAATAATTTCTTTTCTACCTGTTCAAATACATTTCTAAAGCTTCGCTGACATTGTCGTTGCACTGATTTAAACATTTTATTACATCATACTTCTCAAAGTTTGAAAATCTTTCTATTTCAGCCATAATTTTAAATAAACAAGAATTTAAATATTAAATATTTTCTTTGACAGATTCAACAATATCTGTGTGGAAAATCATTTGTTTCCCTTACAACTTGATAAATGTGTTATTACTATAATGAATAGAATTAGAGCTATTTTAATAATATAAAGTCTTTATAACTTTTGGATACCTACCACAACAAATGGAAAAGGAGAATTAACTACTTTTTTTTTATTTTTAAGGCAAAACTATTAAAGAAAAGGACAAATAGCATGGTCAACCTATAAAAAATTAATATTTTACAGTTTTTAATGATTTCGGAGATTAATAATAAATATAAGTATATAACGTTATCCATCATTTTAAAGAGAAAAAAATAACAAGTTTAACGGGCTATAAATATACAGGGTGTTCCATTAAAAAAGTATAAGTTTGGGTTATATCCTAAAAACAGTACCATAAAAAATTTTTTTGGGTACGCCAATGAATTGTTTGCAAAAATATCTATCAGTTAACGTTATTACCGTTTTGATAACTTTTGAACAGTAGAGATACAGAGTACCCCCAAATAGTACAAATTTTCAAAATCGCTCTGTAACATAGAATGCAAATAAGTTTCAAAAAATATTTTGGTGGTATTAAACGTTTCTCAAAAAAGTAACAACGGTTCACAAAAACCGCAAGGCTCTATCTTTATTAATAGCCGAGGAACCCTTCAGTCTCACCCAAAATGGAGCACAGTGTACAGTTAGAAGATTTAAATTACAACATCTGCGTGGATCCACCAATTCTGGTAATAAAAACTTATAGTAAAATTCTAATCCTTCTATCTTTTCTGATATCACATCTATATCAAAAAAGAACAACCAAAACCAATGTGTTTTAGTGATTTCAACATATTTAAGAATATTTTATATCTATGATCCTGCGGTCTAACAAATTGTATTTCTGAGTGGCATCTGATTCTGTATCGTTTTCCAACAATAATGAAGAATCTGAACTGTCTTCATCAAAAGAAACATCAAATTGGTCTTCGGGTTCAGTATCTGCGTCTGTCACAATTTCTTGACACATCAATATCGGACACCAAAAAGTCTTCGTCATCATTATGATCATACAAGGTTCGTCTTTCGAACGAGGGTGGATGTAAGCTTCTGTTGAAATCTTACCCAATTTCCTACAAAAGGAATTTATCAATAAAAAAATCCACCTTATAATTTTTTTACATACTCTGTCATTTGAAAACTAACAAAAAAGAATTTCGGGCCACTTGCATGGATTTGCTAATAGTGAATCGTACATAGCTTTTTTATTTATCATAATTACAGGACATTTTATGTATATATGTACTTACGTTCCTCTCTCCGTTTTTAATATCACACTCCTCCTTCTTCTTGGAACACTCACACTTTTTCTTGCTTTTGGCATTTTTAGACACAATCAAAAATTCACAACTGGTGTTTGATCGATGAGTGTCGTTTACAAAATGCTAGTACACTGATAGCAATCCCGTAATTGTCTACATTTTATTAGAATCTTTGAGGAATAACAATAATCAATATGTAATTACGCGATATACTTAGGTTTAATTAAAGGGAACGTTATTTAGCCATTTTGTACTCCTAATTATATTACCTATATCTCTAAATTTAACATTGGGTAATGAACTAATTAGAAAATAATAGGAATTTGTTGTTATACAATTTATTTAAATAACGCTTTATGTCGATTACGTGTAATTAAAGAAGAGGATAGAGTTGAGGTACCTATGTAATAAAATAAAAGTGTAGTTTTAAAAACTTTTATAAAAATTCAATTTTATTGCAAGTTACTTTAGTGTTCAGGTCTTTCGTAAATTAGTGAAACAATAATAAACGGATTTGCATAAATTATTGTGAATATTGATTTAATCCTTCATCTTGCCTGTGGCAAGTATTCAGGAAAAACTTTCACTCCGCTATACTAGGGAGCGCTGCGTTCGATTTATATTCGTCAAGCTATCTAGAGGGGCCTTAAGGACGCGCTGACAAAGTGGTGGGGAGTCCGTATTGGTTTAGCATGGAGAACCCGCATTTGAAGGTTTGCATAAAAACGTGTAGAGGGCGGAAATGGTATATTTATCAACAAGTTGCACCTAAAAATGACGTAATTTATAATGCATCGACAGTCGACACCGTAATTATTAGTGTACCGCGAAGTACTACAGTCATTAATATTAAACAGACGCTTTACAAAGAATTCATCAGATCTTATGGTTAATAGTTTCGGTGTTATTGGCAATAAAAACAATCTGTTCTTAGAGCTATAAGTTGAATTAATTATTGATGTTCGGTAAGTTTATATAGTTACAATAATTAATAAGGCTTAGGGTTGGGGGGTGTTGCTAGATAGAGATACTTTGTTGAGGAAACAAATTTCCATGTGGCATATAATTCTTCATAACCTCAATTATTGCACTTAATAATGTAGGTATTTATGTTTTGTTTCTTATTACAGGGTGGATGAAATTTATTTTCTGGTATACCTGTTGCATTGTATTTTGGGTTGAATTGGTATCACAATGCCTAAAAGTACAATTGTGTCAAGAAAGCGCAATAAAAAAGCTAAAGCCGGCAAGTTACGTTGGTAATTCGTTGGTATCATTCATTAGATGAAGAGTAATTTTCTTTACATATAACACTATATAATATCTTTAATTTTGTAATAATATATTTTAGATCAAAAACCACCTCAACATCTATATTGCAGGATGAATCCATATTTTTACATGAAAACGAATATGGAAACACGCTGTAAGTATATTATTCTTATGCAAACACAGTTGATACTAGGCAAAGTTTAACTTGTTAACAGTTTCAAGGACCCTGAAATAAATTTGAAAACGTACGGTAGGATTCTTTCTCAAAAAACAAACCAGAAAAATGAGTATGGCACAATATTTCCAGACGAATGTGATAGGTATACTTTTAGTGCGGAATAAACTTTCTGCGAAAATAATAATATACATTTTAGAATTGGAAATTACCCATTGAAAATTACCCATTGAAATATGAATATGGATGGAAAACACCGGAAGTAATTACTGGTAATCGTATTGTAGATTTGAATTTCGTAATGGGTTAGTCAGCACAATCATACTTACTTGCACTCATTGCGATAAAACGTTTACCATAGACACTGAAAGGCCAACCAACTCAGTCTCTATTATAAATATTGGAGGTGTATGGAGTACATTAGCAACTGGAAGCACGTTTGCTTATTTAGAAGAAAGTCTAAGTTTTTTTTTTATGATTGTGAACCTGAACAGGCTAAATTTGGCCTATCGTGCTAAAGCACATTTAGGAGGGTGGATAGAGGGATAATGAATTGCCAATAGATACCTATGAACAGCTACATTAAATTTTCTCATATCATAAGTGAGAGGAAAGCAGGAACTAGGGAAATCATTCCAGAGTTTAGAACCCGTGTAGAAAAATGTGGATTGCGCCCGTTTGGTACGACAAGTGGAGATTTGTACTGCATAATGATGATGTGAATGACCGAACCGAGTATTTCTCGCAAAGATAGCCCGAGGTGGTATCAACGAATATAATTCAGCAGCACAATAGCCGTTGTAATAACGATAATACAAAGAAAGAACTGAAACCATCCTTCCATGCTCAAGGGACTGTATGTGAGAAGTTAAAGACGGGTCATTTATAAGCCTAATCTCTCTCTTTTGAGTACGATCAACGATATCGAGAGCGTATTGGGGAGCACTAACCCAGAGGTGAGAAATATATTCCAGATAAGGCCGAATTTGGGCCTTATACAGCAGAAGGAGTTGTCAAGAGGTAAAGTACTGCTAGGTCTGTACAAAAAGCCTATTTTATGAGCAGCTGTTCTGGTAGCTGACAGAAGATGGTCAACCCATGGGAGATTTGAAGATACAGTCATACCCAACAGAGTAATAGAGTCTGAAAACTTAAGAACTGAGCCATTCATACTTACAACACGAAATGAGCGATCTTTTTTGGCGGACACAAAGCAACACTGAGTTTTGTTAGTATTAAATTTAACTAGATTATTGCTTCCCCATTCGAGAATACGTTGAATGTCTTTGTTGATTGAATTTGCCATTTCAGCTTTAATTTGACATAGAAGGTGGATTATCACTATGAGTAAACTGAGATGAACTACAGTGAAGAGTGCTATCGTCAGCAAAGCATTGGATGGGGTTAGTTGTTGAAGAAATAAGGTCATTTATGTACAGCAGAAAAAGTGTAGGCGCTATAACGGATTCCTGTGGTACGCCCGCGTTAATGCTAACTTCTTTTGAAAAAAAGCCATCAACTACGACACTTATTCGTCTTTTATCAAGGAAACTAGAAACCCAGTTGATGAGCGTATCATTTAACTCAAATGAGGTGAGTTTGGCAAGTAAACACTTATGCCAAACTTGGTCAAATGCCTTTGAGATATCTAAAGCGACTACAACTGTTTCACCGGACTGCTCTACTGTATTGTTCCAAACTTGGGTCACATATGAAAGAAGATCGCCTGTTGAACGACTTTGCCTAAACCCATATTGGTGGTCACTAAGGAGTTTGTTAGTTTCAAGGAACGTGAGCAGTTGCTGATTGATGACTTTTCCCATGATTAGATAGGGCTGGTACTAGTTCGGGGGAACATTTCTTTAAGACAATAGCTGGGATACCGTCTGGGCCAGTCACCTTATTGAGATCAAGCCTACTGATGATCGATTCCAAGAGCTTGTACCGAAAATGAATTGGTTTCATAGCGTATGAAGAAGAGTTGACTAGGGGCACATCTTTTCCAGAATCATTGAGACACGAGTTTGATGCAAACAAATCCACAAAAACATTGGTTTTGTCTACAGAATCAGCAAATACCGATCCGTCAGTAGACGTCAGGGGGGGAAATGAAGATGTTCCAAAGTTTTTACTAATGGCTTTAGCTAAAGATCAAAAGTTACGACTGCCTAAAGGAGATGTAGCTAGTTCATTGCATTTTCTTTGTTCGAACAACTTTTGCAGATATTTCTAGCACCAACGTATTCTACATGACTGTCGGTCGATTTATTAGGTTTCCATTTAATGTAATATGAAGTTGCTTGGATATTCTGGTTATGTCCGGTTATCTCTGGAACTGATTTTTTTCATAAATTAGGATTGAAAAATGTTCTTATGGACATCGATGCAGGGAGCAGGTGAGGAAGAAAAGGCGTTCGCTATCAGCATGGGCTATACATGTTCAGATGGAACGCTTAGGATTACTGTGTGGACAGTTCTTGGAGTAAACGAAGTTATGGCACAAATTTCAATTCATTATCTGGGATAATTGATATCATAGGACGTCACAATGGAAAATTATTGTTATCGCAGTAAGGAATAAGTTGTGCTGCATATGTGCCCGTGCTGAAAGTCGTAAAGCATAACCTACGCACCATACCTGTTATAAAAGTTGGAGCCAATCAGCATCAGGTATGGAAGCAGATGTGGCAGTTCAGGGATTCACGGTTAGTGAATAAATGCACGGTGTGAGGTACAAATAATTTATCGCTGATGGAGATTCAAGTGTCTTTGCTAAATTAAAAGAGAAAGCGCCATATGAATCAGAGATAAATAAAATTGAGTGCACAAAGCACGCATTAAAAAATTATGGTAAGCATCTATGCAAATTTAAAAGAGATACTTACAAAAATGTAAAATACTTACTGCGACGAAAATTAAACAACTTCAAAAGAGAGCCAAATGTTCCATATACGAACATTCAAGAAATGACAAAAATGGTGATCTCCTTCGATTAGATCATCACGTTTATGGCGACTATTCCGGATGCAGAGAAGGCATTTGCAATAATGTCGGAGAAAATGAAATCGTTACAAAGGTAAGAGAACCTAATACTGATTATGGCGTTAGTGCGGATAATTCAGAAGAAGATGCAGACATGTTGGACATACAATGTGAACAAGTTTTAGAAGGAGAAACTATTACAGCAACAAGGACACACCCGCATAGGCATATTACTAATAATCTGATATAGCTATCATACATAAAATACACAGTGTGACGTGCATAGCTTGATTAATCGTATTGTACTCCATATTTACTAGAGTATAGGTACTAGAATTTCTGTAAATATACTCAATACTTTAATGCTAGGGAAAACTCTTACGCTACTGGTTTATATAAGACATTTTCTGTTTTATCAGAATAAATAGTTATTTAACATATCGTTAAACAGGGTGTCCATTCGTCCTCCTGTGGTTTTGTGCCAAATCTGCTACAAAAATGACTTGTCAAATTGTTAATAAGGTAAGCTGTGGTATTTTAATAAAATTATTTTAAAATATACCGGGTGGGCTAAAAAGCATGGAAACAGATTGTAAGATTTTTTTTAATGGCACACCTTGTATATTATTACATATTAGGTTTATTGACTTATTGAAAAGGGTTTTCAGGTTAGAGACAGAAAAACGGTATTTTCAAGAAAATAGCGCTCACTTGAATAGTGGGGTTTTTACATAATGACAAATTTTTGAGAATATGTGATTTTAGTACAGACTTTAGTAAAGAATAGCGTATTTAAATTTTAACTTACAAAACTCAATACCATACAGGGTGTTGCAGAATTTAAGCCGAATTGCCATATTTTCAAACAAGCATAACTAAATTTCTTTAAATCGAATGACCCAATTATTTTGTCGAAACTTTATTCGGATTTAAATTCTTTATAAAATTGATGTAAGGGTAGTGAATGATAAAATTAACTGCAAGTGAGTTATTTTCAAAATTTTCGTAAAATTTGTAAAACAATGCAAATTTTTATTTAGTACCAACTTTTCAAGTATGCTGTAATATGAAAATCTAAAATAACGTTCTTTATTATGAATTTGAGCAAATCGTGCATACCATCCTATTCTAATTTTAACAAAATTCAATTTATTATAATATAAATATCAAAATTTATGTAATGAATTTACACTGGAAGTAAATATAATACTATGGGTAGTTTTCTTGGGGATAACAAGTTTGTAAGTTAACTTCTAGATAGCTACGTTCTATATTATACTTATTAAATTATTCATTGTTTAGTTTTATTTGGTTAGTAATGTTACGTTTATTGAATTAAGCTGGGCTTATTGGATTTTATGCTAGTGTGATGTATCCAATAAGCCAAGCTAGGTGGAAATGAAACCCATATGGATTCCAATATTGCGCGAAGAGCTTAAGCGCAATACTCCTGCGCAACCACGAAAAAGTTATATGTATATATATATATATATATATATATATATATATATATATATATATATATATATATATATATACAGTGATCAAATTCAAGTGTGCACTATTGGTAACTTTTTATTATTGACGCTATGAGGTCGGCTAAATTAGAGAAGTAGTAGTGTTCCTTCCGCTGATTAACTTGGTGGTAACAGAAAAACAATTGAGCATCGCGTTTCCGGGTTATTTTAAAAAATGTAGTTTTGATAAATGGGATATCCTGTATATTTATACCCTAATCGATTTCCAACGCTTTTCTTAAGATAAAAGGTTATTATGAATTTCAGTCTAAAACAAAAAATAAAGGAGATATGTGCCTATTTAACTTATCATCTTGGCTAGCATAAAATTTAAAATAAAAACAAAACAAAACGAATCATTTGATATATTTTTTATTAAAATTATTAGAAAAGCTTAAATTAAATTTTCGAGAACATCCCCTACTTGCTCAATACATTTTTGGGTACACTTAAATACTCTTCTTGAAGCCTTTAAAACAGTACGTCCATCTATGCTACGTATGATATTAGTTATCTGAAGATCTGCGATATTATTGTAACGATCTTGGTAGGCTTCGTTTTTAAATGCTTCAAGCATATCACATTTTTCAAAATGCGTGAAAAGCATTATAATCATTTGTATCAGGTAACACCGAAATGAATTGTTTCACAAAAATAAATTATAAACGTAAAAATGACAAGATCTGTTGGTTTTATTGTTTCGCATAGCATCCCTAAATGATTTAGAAATAAAACTAGCTAAACACAATTAAAGGGCGTACTTTGGTACTAAATTAAATAAAAAATATAGCATATTTTGTATAATATTTCGTTTTTATTTAAATTTTATGGTGTCCTGTAAGCGAAAAGTGAATAGGCTCATATCTCTTTTACTTTTGGTTTTAGGCTTAAATTCATAATAACCTTTACGTTAAGAAAAGCGTTGCCAATCGATTAGGGTATACATATACAGGGTGTCCCGTTTAATTAAACTAACTCTTAAGCGCGATGTTCAATTGTTTTTCTTTTACCACCACGTTAATCAGCGGAAGGAATACTTAAAGAATAATTTAACAGACCTCGTAGCTTCAATAATAAAAAATTTAGCAATAGTGCACACTTGAATTTGATCACTGTATATATAGACATATTTAAGGTTATTGTGGAGCCCGTGCGCCATATTAACAGTAGGCTCTCAAGTCTGAAAAAATGTTATGAAGCCCGGCTGCGAGCTTCCTAAGGTACCCATATGTATATCATTAAAATATAATCGTACATATGACAAAACGCGTAAATACTAATTTTAGGGTGGGCTCCATATTATACCCTTTATATGTGCAGTATATACAGATTGGTTCTTGTCATCAAGCTGCAGAGGTCGCTTTTATATACAGCTTGTCTGAATATACTAACGTGACCTTGTGTAGCCCAAGCACTGGCAGGCATGTTTGGGCTCTTTAAGGGTTACCTCGTATATACTAAATGAGTCCCAATTTGAAACATCGATTTATTTGCAAATTATTATGTTAAGAAACGTCTGCAGGATGCAAACAAAAATAAATATAAGATTTTTTCAAGAATATATGTGTCTACCTGCGTAAGACAAAAGGCCTTTGTCTAATGCTTAAATTATTTCGATTGTATAGGATTGGGGGAATATTTAATTATTCACAATACTAATATACAAAATAGGAAACTATATCAGATTTCTAGGATTATTTTTTTTTCAGTTCAATCTTAAATATTAAACTAACTCGTACTTTGTATCTTATCTTCACTTGCTTGTGACATAAGTTCCACGTAAATTAATAGTAGTACACGGGCACTACTTTCACTTTTTTACGTCATAAGCCCTGCCCCCTGGGACACCTTCCCCTCCACTTTTTGTACTCACCCAAGTGGGGGATGTATATTTAGAGGGTGGAGCCGGCTTCTTTTCGGGGGCCATTTTCAACCCTTGGGCGGAGTTGAGCCCCCAATTTGGTTGTATTAAGAGCCTTTTTGGCTGTAGACATGCAGTGTTCTGATTCCGATTGGTCGTGCGTGCACCCGCCTCTCTGTCTTCTGATTGGTTCTTAGACCCACAACTCAGCCGCTGTGCTCTGATTGGAGGACTAATTCTCTGCATTCTGATTGGTTATGGCGGGAAATTTACAGTTATAAAAACCTCATTAAAAGGACTGGAAAGTAATAATTACTTATACATATAACATAGAGTTAAATTAAATTAACGTGTTTCAAAAATATCAAATTGATATAATGGAAATAAAAGACAAAAAGTTTTAATGGTTTATTATTATTATACGCGTATTATTAACTACAAGTCCACGAATACGTACCAGCTATTGTAGATCCGATTTTATGACGTCATCCTATAAGAGTAATAACACATTTAAAAACCTTTATTGACATTTTTGTTAGCAATATCAAGTAAAATATATATTACAAAATAATACGCATACCTTCAGATGTGTATTATTTCGACTGTTCTAATAATAACCATCTGTTCAACTGAAATATTTTTTTTATACAACGTATCCATACGTAGCCTCACTAAACACGTTTTCTAATGATTATTGCTTTCCCATCATTAATTAATTTAGAATGTAGACCTAACTATTTCTATTACACTTACTGCAGTCCGTATTCACCTTTCACTTCCGCACACTACTTAAAGCTACCATACATGAATTTGTATACAAAACGATGTTTTGTTATTTACATACATTTTTTTAAATGATTTCACGTACACGATAACACTGTTTTTATGGAATACAGTTTATTATTATTAAACAGTTATACAACTTGGAAATTGGAAAGTACCACCGACAACATCGTGTTAATGGATGTGTTTTACAAATATTTAAAAAAAATCGTTACTGAAAAATACACATCACCATCCAGGATCTGAGAAGCATTTTATTTATGCTCTTCATCTTGAGCGATTATAGCTTATTAACTATTAAAACATCCAATACCCTGATACTGCTTCATAATAATGTTTACCCGTTAGTAATTGTACTTTAAATACACGTAAGAGCTAAGGTCTAATATTTTATTTTACCATTAGTATTGCACAGATGTGGGATTATTCTTAAAAATTAGCTAAGTTCCCCACGCTCCTTTGAAATACTACATAGGCTTTCACTTCTTCTTTTCCCCTGAAGCTGTACCGCATACATCTTTCTTTATCCAACTCCGGATCAGTAGCAGGTTTTTTAATACACAAGACAGTATCTTCAATATAGTGGTGTATATGCCGAAAAAATGGCTTGTGTCTTCCTCTTCTTCAAGCTAGATTCTGCCTCTATACAGCATACAAGCTCTATCCTAGCCGAATTACCTCTGTCAAACAAGGGTTATAATCAAAGTATACCGACCTCCTTTAATCTTTGAATTTTTACCGATAAGGGCCTGCCATGCTATCACATAAGACAGCTTTACATACAGGTTCTGTCTCGGATGAATTCTCGAAATGGGCTTTCAGATTTATAAACATGCCCCTAGGGAAGATATTAGAGTGTAGTTACGGAAACATTTTAAGTTATGACTGGTAGATCATTGCGATATCATACCTAATATAGGTAAAATTTCGCGACGGAAGGTTTTGGGCGAATACTGTTTCAGCGACCCCCACACCAACCCTCCCCGAGCATAACCGAGATTGTAAAACAGGTGTAGGGTATTGTAACTTGTTCTCGGGTCGTCGCCCCATGTCGTGATCGCAACTTATTCGTAGGCCTTCGTGTATTGTCTTGGTACCCTTGCCGGTAAATTTAAATTTGTATTGTAAAAATAAGGAGCCTAATTCTAACTTGTAAGACAGGTGTAGAGCTGTGTAACTTATGCTCGGGGCTTTGCCCCTGGCCCCTCGGCGGAAAATTTGAATTTGTATTTAAGTCTCTGCAGGTTATGGCTGGAAATATGAATTATAATAAGGGTTATAATGCTAACTTGTAAGACAGATGTAGGGCTTAGCAGCTTACTTTCAAGTCCTCGCACCTCGACAAAAAATTTGAATGTTTGTGGCGCTATCTACGAGGGGAAATTTGAACTTGTATTATAATAATAAGGACGTCTAATGCTAACTTATAAGACAGACATAGGGTTTCGCAACTTGCTTTCGGGTCCCTTGGGAGGAGATTTGAATTTGGATTTGTATTTAAGTGTTTACATTCTGATTACTTATCGCGAGAAATTTGAACTTATCTCCTAATGGAATTAACCAGGAAAATGGTATCGGCTTTCAAGTCCATGTTTCATCCCTTAAGGAGAGCATCTTTTTAAATCGTTTCTTGTTTTACACCTCCACCATGTAGGCTATCATACCTGAAAATGTCATGCCTCTAAGTTAAATACTTTCGACTGTGGGTTAATGGGTGGATCATTCAGTCAACTTTGTGATTCATGTATAAAAATTATTAAAATCGTGATAGCCTTAGTTTTCATTATAGTATTACGAAATTGTTAAAAACAAGACCAATACTCATTTTACGGTGACTGTTCTTAGAATATACTTAATCCATCTAAATAACTTTTGAAATATTAAAACATAAGTTAACGTGTAAGTCATTTATGGACTAAAGCGGTGAGCTAAACTTTACTTCGGGTTATTAGTGACTTAAAGTTTTACTTGAACACTGAATGTTGTTTTTTCATTTTTTTTAAATTGTTTTCACTTAACTATTCTTTAAAGACTACCTTACAAACTCATTTATTGATATTTACAGTATGTTGAATGTGAAATCAGATTTATTTTGTAGAACACTGTACTGTGACAGACTGCAGCTGTTCCTTCTATGGGCATTTCCCTCATTGCATTGTTTTTCCTGCATATTTTCCGCAATGTCAATTTAAAAGAGATTTAATTTTGTGCAATTTTCACTCACCGTGATATTTAAATGTGGTAATATGATTCCCGGCGCCAGAAGTGTTGCCGAAGTACAAAGCATGCTATGGCCAGTACATAAATCTTGATCTGTCCGACACATGTAGTCAAATCAGACGAATTTACCAACGTTTTTTAAACTATGAAGCGGTCTGCTTGTTATCGAGTAACAATATGTGTATACAATATTTATAATGTTGAAATAGGTCAATTCATCGTAAAGGCAAGCACCGATAATTTCTAGTATCAGCGCACTCTACGAAACACCAAATGAATAACTAACAGCAAGAATATTAAGTTAAAATGCTGCCCTTGACATCAGAGTTTTTTTAGACTTCTTGGGTTTGAACGTTCCAATTTTCAAACCCTTGAATTTTTATATTATATTTGAAACTTCTCTGGAACAAACCGAAAATCAACTTTTTTTGACATCATTTTGTTATAGATTATTATTAAATAAATCAACTAATGCACAAATTTCATAAATTCTTATTGTTTTGCTAGAAATAAATGATAGGACGGGTTGGATCAAAACTTTAAACTATACATGAGTTATGTATAATTCATTTATAAAAATTAACCTGTTTATTTAAAATGTTCAAAATATAAGTTTATATTGTTGTTCTATTCAGTAGTATTAATCCAAAAATGAAATATAAACTTAATATAGCTTCTTGTCATTGTTTACTATGTAGAAAAGATTAACTATCACTAATAGTTTATTTTTAAATTACCATTATTTTATACTTAATTAGCGCAAAACAACCAAAAAGGTAGCATAGCACATGTAACATTTAATACTTCTTAATTTTAACGACTAAATGATATACCGTTTAAAAACTACGGTAATGACAATGTATTTTATTTATTACGATGAATAATGGGTTTAAGTTAAAAAAATGAATGGAACTTTTGTGTTAAACAAAGTGTTAATTGAAAACACTTTCTACGTATAACAAGAACTAAGGTTAAGATATAACAACAATTTATTTATAGTCCCTTAAGAAAATTGCCAGCAAGCATCCAGTAAGTGTATTGTTTCAAATATCATGGACAAGATTATTATTATAAAAATTTTTAAATATTGAATTAAAATAATCGATTGAACGTGTCACTTTGATTTTTAATTGCTGTTAGGATCAAATAAGTATTATTTCAATTTTACAAATGTTTAAAGCTCTCAAATTTATTATGTCAACGTAGTTAGCCATTTTCGTGTATGTCATAGTATATAGTTGATGTTTGATGTCCGCTACAGTTTGCTTTTACGGCGGCATCGTTTTCGGGACTCACAAATACCTAAAAGTATATATTTTGTATAAAAAACGAGTTGTGTAAGCAACCCCTATCTCGGGATTCATAGCGACCTGATAAAATATTGGGTTCAACAGATCACGCTTGGTACATATATATATATATATATATATATATATATATATATATATATATATATATATATATATATATATATAGAGTTTCAAAGAATATATATTGGATGACTCAGTGGCTCAGCGGTAAAGGTGTCAGACTAGTAAGCCTGATGACTGGAGCAGAGTCCGTTTCCGAGACGTCGCGCTCAAAAAGAAAAAACTGTGGAAATAGGCCGATCAACTCAACTGACATGAAACCACAGTTACAAAACACTTATAATATAGAAATTAATATTATTTCACCTAATATTTAATTTAGACCTTAATTTATTTTGTAGGAGCAAAATTTTAAAATATTCGTGAACAAATTAACACGATGTTAATGGCTGATTGCTACTTTCCAATTTATATTAATGAAATTGTATAACTGTTTAATAATAATAGTTGCATTCAATAAAAACAGTTTTATCATATAGTTGTTCGCTAAATCAGTAACAATAGAAAATGTCACATTGTAAAACAAAAACACATTCCTGGCAGAATGATATTTAGAGGTCATGTTAGACAGACATAAACACTTTGTTAGCTTTAAAAAATACCAAGGCCATCTGCTTCTTTCAATAATACGGTTTAATCATTTTCATACAGAAATAATTTTTAGTCTTACGCTACCTGCAATAATTTTAATAACATTTTTTAGGATAATTATACAGTCTCTTTTATAATAATAAACGCGTTACAAAAAATAAATCGCACTGTAAAGCAAAAATAGTTATCCCTGCCTGACTGATATTCAAACTTCATGTTAGATACACATGAACACTTTGTTAGCTTTAAGAAATACCAAGGCCATCTGATTCTATCAATAATACGGTTTAATAATTTTCATTCATATTTAATTTTTACTCTTACGCTATCTTCCTTACGAGGTTAGGGGCTCTTATTAGAATACAAACTCAAATCAGATGCTAAGGCCTGAGAACAAGTTCTTATACCAGTCTTACAAGTTAGCATTAGAAAAATTCAAATATCCTTCACAAGGCCAGGTCCAGGATCAATTCCAAGGCCTGGTCCGAAGTCAACCCCAGGGTCAGCCCCTAGCTCAAATTCGAAGTCAATATCAAGCTCAAATTACGTCCTCCACGTGGGTGTGAAGGTCAATCTGAGGCCAGCCACGTGGGCGGCCTTGGTAATTCCCAAGGTCAACTGACACCACAAAAAATAAAATGGCGGCCAAAGGTGTCCGTATTCTATTAGTGTTCCACCCGTACCACGTCCAATGGCATCAGTATTTGTTTGAGGATGATTATGTCTGGAGAGTGATTTTCTGTGAATGAACTGAAAATAAAATTAGAGAAACGGCGATTTTATTTACTGACCAATTTACATTTCACAGAAGTGGCTTTGTGAATCATCATAATTTTCACTATTCATCAGTAAGAGAGGTTGTAACAACGCGATATGACATGATGGAAAGAATAGATCTACTTTTTCGTAATTTTAGTCCTGAAATGCTACAAGGTGTTAAAAGGTCGTTCCGTGACGGCATGAGAAAATATTTACTACAAAATTGGAGACATTTTGAGCATTTAATTTAATAATTCTTTCTCTTCAAATATTTATGGTTCTCGGCCCACTTAATCAACAAAAATTTGCACTGTTTTAACACGAGCTCTTACAAATTTTTCGACAATTTTGAAAATAACTCACTTAATTTTACGATACAAACAGTTTATCATGTTAATAGAGAATTTAAATCCGATTCGAGTTCCGCCAAAAAAATTGGGTAATCTCATTTCATACTTGTTTGAAAATGTGAAAATTCAGCATAAATTATGGAACACCCTGTATGGAATTGTTTTTTTTAAGTTTAAATTTAAATACGTTACTTTTCACTAAAGTATTATATTAAAAGCGCATATTCCAAAAATTTGTCATTATGTAAATATACTATTATTTAGGAGAGTCCTTTTTCTTGAAAATATTGTCCTTTTTTGTCTCTAACCTTAAAACCCTTATCAATAAGGCGATAAACCTAATATCAATCTAAAGTACATTGTAGAGGAATCCAAAAATTCTTACAGTTTGTTACCACTCTTTTTTAGACCATCCTGTATATTTGAATCTTTGTGACAGATTTCACACAACACCACAGAAGAACGGACTACTAAATGGAGACCCTGTATACGTTTATTTACTACATTAAAGTTGATTTGATTACTAATGATTATGTAAATTCTATCTTAAAATTCATTATTAATGCCATCTGGTTGAACAAGCAGAACCTTTTTGACTTTTAGGTGGCCAAAATAATTTTCTTCGTTTAAGTAATTAAACGTGACCGATTATCTGTTAGACTTACGATTTAAGACACCAAATATTGCATGAAGAATTGTTTCGCTTCCTTTATCAAGGAGCCAAACTCCGTTAAAAATATGCAAAAACTCATATTTGTTTAATCTTAATTCATGAAGTTCTACATTTAATAAGCACTAATGTTTTATATTATAACTGTTTTGTAACTGTGGTTTCATATTAGTTGAGTTGATCGGCCTATTTGCACAGTTTTTGCTTTTATAGCGCGATGTTTCGGATGCGGACTCTGCTTTCATCATCAGGCTTCTCAGGACTAAGCCTGATGACGGAAGCTGAAAACGAAAAAAAAAAATGTTTAATAACACCAATAATATTAGACCTAAATTAAATTCGAACATATTGGATCATAAGGCGAAGTTCAGCATAGCTGCTCTTGCACCTAACCTTAATTTTTATTTTGTAAATTAAGTAAAAGTAAACATGATAAGCATGAAAAGAACAACACAACCTAAATATTTTTTCTTTCTTTAATTATATATAGGAAAAAAAATACTTGGTGAAAAGTGTTTATTGTGCGCACTACAGAATAAGAAAGCAGTTTAACTAATTTGAGAACAATTCATTATTAAGTACTTTTGATCGTCAAACAATGCATGCTTGAAATTATATTGGATGCCTGTTGTTAGGCAACACACATTACACTCCAATTTCGGAACAATAGGCGTATCTTTTTTCAATTTTCCTTAGACAATGTGGCAACAGTGCACCTATTTGCGTTCAATTTCTAATAAATTTAAATCATGATAAGGCCGAATTTTGTTATCTGTTAAAAAGAAACATGTGACTTCTTTTCTAGTTTCTGGTGTGAGTAACGAATGTCATTTTAAGAACAACGAAAATGTTTGCGCTGTAAGAAATTTTAGATGGTCAAGATTTTTCTGTAACGTGTACAAAATTAAGATTTCATAGAAATTACATACATTGGATACTAGTTTTACATTCTTTTCCATATTTAAATTTGATATTGCATATTTGCAGTGCTCGTTTCGACGGATTTAAAAAATTTTAACAACCGTTTTCATTGGATCAAGAGGAGAGTTAAATTGTTTCTTTCTTTTTTATACGGATCGCCTCTGATTAAACCTTTACATTAATAAAAACATGTGTTCTAATTCTACCTAAATTAAAATAATAATTTAATATGCAACGCGAAAGCTAATAATGGTTTCTCTAAGTTTCCTTCTCTGATTGTGATTATGGTCCTTTCGTCTCTCTTCAGTGCAATCAATACTATAACATATTGTTCCACCGGTATGTGAACTACTCCTTTACATCAGGATAGGAACATCCGATTAACAGTTCTACGTGACGACTTACTATCGATCAGATTCTACACCAGCCCGCAGGAAGATAACTTGGTTCTCGCTAAAAGAACATTAAGCTTAAGTCACGTAAGGCACACGAACACTCCTTTAACCGTCAGTACTCTCGATCGATAGACAGTTGTTTTAAGTGCAACTTCGACCTACTTTATAAGTGGTTCGTTATTAAAAGAATTACAGCTGTAAACATAACACGATTTCTTATTAGTGTGTTCCCCATACATGGGAATTAGACATTGTTTTGGGGTTATACCTAGCGCGGTTATGTTTCCGAAATTATAAACTGTTTACTTAAGATTTATCCTCATTCGTACTTACTGAAGTGTTAACGTTTCCTTTATTACTTTGGTTTCTTCAGTACTTTACTGAGAACAATATGCTAAATAAAATTTGGGAATGTTAATTGTATTAGAAAAAGCTGTAGTCAGTTACATCTGATCATTGTGAAGTTGCTCCTGTGTTAAAGATAAGTCAATTACATAGGGAGATCCGCATTCTAACCAAAGACTGATGTGCTTGTAAATTAAAACGCTTTATACTGGGTGATTTAAATAATGAGTAAATACTGCTAAAAGTTAAATTGTTGAACATACGCTTTGTATTCTGTCATTTCCTATGTATTAATATCTAAACTTCAATTGTTACGTTCTAACAAACGTTGTCATAAATAGGGGAGTTGTTAGTAATTCATGAATGTGAATATTTTAGCCTTCAGCTGGAATTTTCTTATTTTGTTTGTTTGTTGGGTAAAGCTTTAGCGTTTGCGAACATTAAAGCAAATTCTAATTTATGCTTGTAGTTTTGTGGTTAACAATAGTAGCAGACTATCATTTTTATGTGCGTTGCTTGCAAATTTAACTTTACTTTATTTTATTTTTGCATTGCTCATTAATTATTGTCAGATTTAAACCTTTTTATGCAATGCTAGACCTCTGGCTGATATTGTTGGTTATTTATATATAAGGCAGGTTATGATTCGGTTGATTTAAAACCAACACGACCGTTGTAAGTATACCTGTTCCTATGACTACGGTTTCATCCTTTTAGTTTGCATTTATTTTGGGTTATGCATTTTGTTTCTAGATTCAACGCTGGATATTACACGTTTCATTATACTGTATTTTTGATTCAATCAAATTTTGTTTTCTTTATTTTATTTAGCTGAAGTACTAGAAAAAGGTAATTGTGGTACTAATCACAAATCTTTTTATCAAATTTGGGGGGGGGGGGTCTTAAATATTTTTGGGTTGTTCTGCTGAATAATAGCTATCTCGATTTACGATACCCGTTGTTCGAACGCTGATTTACTATACCTACTACGTTGGGATATTGACACTAGCATGCCTACGGCGAGTTTATGTTAACCATTTGTAATAGATTTAAGTTTTGGGGTCATTAGTATCAATACTGATTATACCTACACCGATTAAACCGATTTGTGTTACTTTACTAATATTTGTTTTCTTTACTACTGCGGTTTAGGAGCGATATCCTAACCGAACCTATTCCCTTCATGGACTGTGTCCAACCGTATTTTTTAACTGTACCGTCTCTTTTACAGTGTCCTAGCCCTTTTCTTGGTCTAAGGGCGATATAAACATAAATCAACCACACGCACACGCATCCAAGTGCCTAAACGACCGACTGAGCTTCTGGCCTGATTCTTTCTAGCTGTAACGGCACTTCTTTTACTTTTGCTACGACCGTGTCTTTGTGCATGAAACAAATAAGTAGTTATGGTAACAAATTGTTAAGTAAAACAGCATAGTTAATGTAAATTGTAGTTCCTAATTTAAAATATCTGTTAAATGTGAATCTATAACATCAACCTGTTCGTTTATTAAAGGTGCTCTATGTTTACAGATTTCGGATACTCCCAAAACATCTAATTTGTCTTCAAAGAAACTGTATCAATCTAATATCGTTTTGCGGAGTCATAAGATGATTATGAACTATTTGATGTTTAGCACAATTTGTGTGTTTATATTTTTCACATCTAATGTTCCTTTTGTATCAAAAACATTACCTAGTTAACACAGAACCGAAAGAAAATAGATACGTATCAATTTCATATTTGGAAAAAATCAGTAGCACACCTATTGCAAAAGAACAAGAAATACAAAGTAGGTTTCTAAGATAATACCAATGCTCTTAAAGGTTTATTTGGCACCAAAAGATTCAACTAACGACATTTTGAAGTCGGGTATCTATAAATTGAACTGTGCCGTCTGTGATTCTGTTTATATTGGCCAAATAGGAATTTTGGTACCAGATACAAATAACATTTTATACACACAAATGTAGACACACACAAATGAAATTATGCCAAAGACTTAATAGTAAATAATCACTTTATGACGTCAAAAAACAAAATAAAATTTTTTTAATAAAAAAACAAATTAGTTGTTTTGGAAACACTCGAATTTTATAAACATAAACAAATAATACCTCAATTGGGTTATTGAAAAAAAAACTAAAAGTTATGATTCTGGAGTTTAGCTAAAAAATTTTATTATCGAATTCTATTTATTCAATTTGTACGTTTACACAAATAACTATTTATTACTATATTATTATAAAAGCACGATAACCTTTAAAGTTTGATGTTTTTGATATATTCAATATATTGACGATAACAAGATCTAATCGATTAAATGTCTGATTTGTTCGGGAACTTTCGGCGTGTTTCCGGTACTGGGTTCAAAAATGTATTTTTAATGTAATATAACTTTTGAATTAGAGCGAAAAAAGGAACTAAAAACAGTTTTTTATAAAACGTATATATGATCTTTGCATTTATTACGAACACATTTTTTTTTCAAAAACCCAATTGTACGAATAGGTTGTTCTTATAGAGACGCCTTTAACAGTTATTTTAAATATAGAATTATAGTTTACATCATGTTTGCAGTTTTACATTAATAATTTGTTGCCATAACTACTATTCTTTACTTTTTTTACATATTTTCTCTTGATAATGATATGTTGTACTGAAACAAATTATGGAATTATGTGGCACTTATAACGTTAGTGCTGTTAAAAGTTAATAAGCCTACATCTCTTGTAGACGTAGACTTTTCTGTCCCACTGGTGATATCATATCATTAAATGGTTCATTCTAAGAACTGTTTCTCAAGTGGCATTTATATACATGGTTAGCCTCTGGTAGTGCTCACGATTACTGCCTGGAAACGTTAACTGCGTCATTTACAAACGATTCATGAACATTTGGATGAAGCACTGTAAAAGGTTCAATAAAATTGTACAGTATTCCATCGGATGTTAACCAGTTATACAAAGTCGATCAATGGAAAATGTGTAGATCATACATTGCGTATAGTTGTTCACTTGGAACTATTTGGTGTTGTGCGTGTCGGTTGCATGTTATTTAAAAAAACGTGATTAAACCAACTGATTTTACATACCAATTTGCTTACATATTCGTATTCTATATTCACTTATATTGTGTGTTTAACTTATGAAACCCATTATTTTCTTGTTTCGTTGAGACTGTCAGTTTATTTTGACAGAGTATTTCTACAGCTTGGGAATCGCTAAATTAGTTGTTTTCGGTGACTCAACTGGAGTCATCACACCTTTAATGTAAATACGTTGTATCACGAATATCAACTTTTTGTTTAAAACGGGTAACATACATACATGTGCTGTTCGGATTACTTGAAACTAAAGCTTGTAGCTTTATTTAGGTTGCGATACCACACAGAGCTCTATGATTCGGCCGTGTTTGTGTAAACCACTAGTCGCTACAACCTGTTTATTATTAGGTATTTTCTTTTGTTCCTGGATGTATTATCTATCTTTGTATTAATTTGTTAAAGTACTTAATTAATCACTTCCACACTTCAAATATTTTGTTTGTTTTTATTTGTTGAAAACATTATATACTGCTTTACTTATTCAGTAAACTAATTGCAACATTCGACCTTTCGAACCCACAAAGTGGAAACTTAAAAAAGCATGAAATAATATATTTTTTAAGGATAATTATACAGCCCCTCTTACATTCATATTAGGAATAGGATATGCTTTAGAAAACAGCAATAACTGATTTATGTCAAATGTACGATTAAACCTTCATGTTAGATAGATAATAGAGATTTAGATTTAGATACAATCTGAAAGGAAATTCCAAACCTGATCGCTTGTCAGAAATATCGTACATATAGTTTTCGCGTTTTAAATTGTTTTGAATTAATGTTTAAGGCTTATTTGGATTTGTATCGTAAAACTCTATAAAGAAAAGTTATGTAAAAATGTTCCATCACAAAAAAAAAAAATTATCGACACATTTTCCTATAAACTCGGTCGTTACTGTTATTTTCATTATCATATATTGAAAAAATTTTATATTTATTTTTTTAACTATTTTTTTCATTGTTTTGACAAATACAATTTAATTTGAAATATAATGGACGCCGATGGCTTTCGAAAACATTTCACAAAATTAAATATTAATAATATTTTGTAGGTTGACAGTAGAAGTTTCACTTTATTTTATTGCCTTCACTTAATTTGCGAAGTTTAGAAAAGAACAATTGAGACTTATTAATTGAATTTAATGTAGAGTTTAATGAACTCAATCCCGTACCCCTTTTGTTTATGTGACGTACCTAGCCCAGCGCGAATTTAAGACATTACCACCCATATAAACGGTCGTTTACGTACCGCACTCTCCAAATGAGGATTTCGTTTTCTAATAACGCACCCAATAAGCTGGTAAACGTATAAGTTTGGGAAATATACCTAGATAATAAAAACACACGTTAAACTTGTCTTATTTTGCCATATTATTTCTCACTAAAGAAAAAAAACGTTTAAAGTTTTTTATTTATTACTTTATTATGAAGAACAAATGTGAAACAAAACATTTTGCGAGATACTAGAAGCAATAAAGAATAACGCATGCTGTGAACTTCTGATCGTAAATTATGTGTTATGTCTGCATTAAGTGAAGGTATAATTTTGTAGTTTTACTTTCATTTACATCCATAATGTAATGTCACTGTTGGTCTCAAACAAAAATGTTTAAAATGAAAGGAAAATGAGAAAAGGATTATATAATAACATAATTCAAGCCAATGCTTTTGTGTATGCTAATTTGTACCAAATGAGACAAACGCTAATATTAACTTATTTTGGTAAGTTGACGTATTCTGAGCATTTACATTAATTACCAACTAAAAACTTTTGTCTTATAGTATAAATGTGAGTAGTAATAAAATAAATTCAGAATATATATATATATATATATATATATATATATATATATATATATATATATATATATATATATATATATATATATATACAAGGTGTTTAAAAAGATGTAGCAACATTAAAGGGGTGATTGCCCAGGTCTTTTTATACACTAAAGTTCCTATAAACATAGGTCCGCAAACGCTTCGTTACCGATCTACAGCGTGTTTTAAAATTTTAAAATTTAAAAAAACAGTCAAAATTAGATTTTTCCAAAACGGCTTGAGATATCATAATGAAATTTTGCTAATGTCAATAGCTGTGGGAGACGCATACTTTGCAATACAACACGATGTTTCAGTCGTACCATTGGCGCGCGCATTGGCACGTCACAGACTATTTGTCAAGAAAAAAGTAGGATGTAGCTCATTTCTCTAAAAATAAAAAATATTTTTGAATTCTTTGTTCAATAGTGAATAAAAAATCTTTCTTGACTTTTTATCGTACGATGTACCGTTTTTGAGTAAAAAAAAAGCATTTTAGTGCATGTCCATTTATTACAGAAAAAAAGTTTTAAAAATCAAGGGTTTCATTCAAGGGGAAAAACAAATATTTCACCAAACCAAAAACTTTACCAACCAAAAATTACAAAAACTGTTCAAAGTGACCACCTCGAGCTCGGATGCAAGAATCCAATCTTCTCCTCATTGGCTGGCGAACTCTTTCTGTGGCCCCACAGGAAAAAATCAAGGGGATTTAAGTCCGGGGATCGAGCAGGCCATAAGTGAGGTCCACCCCGGCCAATCCAACGATGTCCGTATGCTTGTGTTAAGAAATCACGAGCTACTTGACTAAAGTGGGCTGGTGCGCCATCGTGCATATACCATATTGCATCTCCAATTGCTAATGGTACGTCCTCCAGAAATCTAGGGAGCGTGTTTTCCAAAAAGTTGCGATATACCTCTCCGGTAAGTCTCCCGGATAGAAATACCGGTCCAATTAGGCAGTCACCCACAATCCCAATCCAAACGTTCAAAGAAAACTGATGTTGAAAACGATCTTCAACAATTTAATTTGGATTTTCTTCACACCAGACATGGTTATTATAGAAATTCCGTATTGCATTTCTTGAAAAACTCGCTTCATCGGTGAACAGAATCAACATCAGGAGTTGAGGGATTTGAACCATTTTGTGCAAAAGCCATTGACAGAATGCAATGCGAGTAGGAAAATCATCAGGAAGAAATGCTTGAACGCGTTGTATATGGAATGGGTACAACAAATTTTCCTTAAGAATGTGCCAAATAGTCCCATTACTTACAACCAAAGCGTCAGCAATTTTTCGAGTAGAAGTACCTCGATCTTCTTCAATCATGTTCAGCACATCCTGTTCCAGCTCTACCGTTCTTGCTGTCCTTGGCCTTCCTGCTCCTCCATTTCGTCTTAATGTGCCTAATGTACGCATGATAAATGGACATGTACTAAAATGTTTTTGTTACTCAAAAACGGTACGTCGGACGATAAAAAGTCTAGAGAGCTTTTTTCTTCACAATTGAACAAAGAGTTGAAAAATATTTTTTATTTTTAGAGAAATCAGCGGAATCCTACTTTTTTCTTGAAAAATAGCCTGTGACGTGCCAATACGCGCGCAAATGGTACGACTAAAACATCGTGTTGTATTGCGAAGTATGCGTCTCCCACAGCTATTGACACGCGTAACATTTCATCATGATATCTCAAGCGGTTTTGGAGAAATCTAATTTTGACTGTTTTTTTAAATTAAACTTCAACACGCTGTATATCGGTAACGAAGCGTTTGCGGACCTATGTTTATAGGAACTTTATTGTAGAAAATGACGTGGGCAATCACCCCTTTAATATTGGTGCATATTTTTAAACACCCTGATATATATATATATATATATATATATATATATATATATATATATATATATATATATATATATATATATATATATATATATATACAGATTCTAGAGCTGATTTTATGTCGACTTAACGTAAATTACCTTAAAACAAACATACTTTCTAAGAGAGCTGGAGCTATTGGAAGATGGCGCCCTAACATCGGTTTAATTCAAATATCTTCAAAATGGTTTCCCTTTAAATGATAGCGTTCTGTACATTTATTTAGTGGAGTATGCCCAATCGTATGGCGTGAATGTGATTTTATTAGTTGTACTCATAAGCGGCTCGTTTGGGCGGGGTATTGGACATTGTTATTCATAAGTTTTTTGTTTTTCAAAATTTCGCAATTTTAACATAAAATTTAAAAAATTTCGATTTTTTCATAAAAGAATGACACTCTTGTCTGAAGTCGCTCCGACGCACTGATTTTGACGTAAGTCGATTTGAACTTTTCATGTGTTAATCATACTTTTATAAAATTAACTCCCCGTTTCATTATGTTTAGGAATTACCGATCCTGTTTCCCTAATTCTTTAATGAAGAAGCGTAAATGATTTAGGAGCGTTGCACTTAAAACTTATTTGACATTTTAACCTCACCAAGTATCTGTAGTTATTTTGACGTTTACGCAATTGTTATTTTCCATAGCCATCTTTCATAATTGTAAATGAATTCGTTAGATAATTTTATTAAAGTATGATTAACACATGAAAAGTTCAAATCGATTTATTTCTAAAACGGTGCGTTGTAGCGACTTCAGACGAGAGTATCATTCTTTTATGAAAAATGCGAATATTTTAAAATTTTATGTTAAAATTGCGAAATTTTAAATAACAAAAAACTTATGAATAACAATGTCCAATGCCCCGCCCAAACGAGCCGCTTATGAGTACAACTAAAAAATCATATTCACGTAATACGTTTGGGCATTTTCCACTAAATAAATGTACAGAACGCTATCATTTAAAGGGAAACCATTTTGAAGATATTTGAATTAAACCGATGTTAGGGCGCCATCTTCCAAGATATCCAGCTCTCTTAGGAAGTATTTTTGTATTAAGGTAATTTACGTTAAATAGCCATAAAATCAGCTCTAGAATCTGCAGTTTTTTAGTGACAAGAGTATATATATATATATATATATATATATATATATATATATATATATATATATATATATATATATACAGGGTGAATCTTATCTAATCCGCCAAAATTAAAGGAGTACTAGAACTCATCATTCTAAGCAAAAAAGTTCATATGTATATGGGTCCGGAAATGCTTCGTTTCCGAAATACAGGGCGTCATAGTTGAAAAAAGAAATCGCGTTTTCTTCAATATCTTTCGACTGCTTCGAAATAATTTCATGAAATTTCGTATACTGAGGTTTTTTGGGATGAAAAATTTGTGGTCCATTTAGTTGTGGTTTCTAGAGGGCGCCAGCGGCAAACATTTAGACCCCTTTAAATCCTTATAATTTTTTTGTACTACACTGTATGCCATTTTGGACTAGAAAAATCCATTCTCCTGTCTTTTCTGCTAAAAAAAGGTATATCTTACTGTAGTCGCTAGGAGCAACTCTTTCCGTGAAAAACGCATTTAAAACTCATGATGCATTCACATTTTCGGAGGGTATTTTTTTGATAGGTTTATCAATAGGGATTCTTAATTGTTACTAAGTAACTTACTTGTTTACTTATGTATCTGTCACTTTGCGTTCATTGATAACAAAAAGTCCATAATTAAATACGATAGAATGCCTAGACGTAATTTATTTTCAAATTCGGGAATGCGTGACATGATTTGCGTTCACGCACAAGAAAATTTTGTTGGGCGTAGCCAAGTCGTGAACTTTTTCAACAAATTTTAATGGACTTAGCGAAACTGGTGGTTTTCGTCCCAAAAGGGATTTCATATGACCCAAGAGTATCGTTACTGTAGATCAGGAAGAAGAAATCGTAACTCGAGTAGCAGAAAATCCAGAAATTAGCAGTAGACAATTGGCTAGAGAAACCCGAGTAAGTCAAACAACAGTATTGAGAATCCTCCATAAAGAGAAGTTATATCCCTACCATTTTACACCGGTTCAAAATCTCCTAGCAGTAGATCGACCAGCTAGACTACAGTTTGCTAATTTTATGCGCACTCAGCAACAACTTGACCATTAATTTTTAAACAATGTGCTATTTACCGATGAAGCCACGTTTACTCGTAGGGGAGTATTTAATTTCAGAAACAAACACGTTTGGAATGTTCAAGATCCTCATGTTGTTAGTGAGTGTCATTTTCAACAAGAATTTAAGATCAACGTTTGGTGTAGAATTATAGGAAACTATCTCCTTGGTCCATATGAACTTCCTCCGAATTTGAATGGTCAACTGTATTTAGATTTCCTGCAACATCATTTAGTTGATTTCTTGGATGATTTACCTTTAATTTTTCGACAAAACATGGTATTTATGCAGGATGGAGCTCCAGCCCATTTTACTATTCAAGTACGCAACTATCTTGATGAAACTTTCCCGAATCGGTGGATAGATCGTGAAAGCCTAAATCCGTGGCCTGCGCGTAGTGCTGATTTCAGCTCAATGGACTTTTGTATCTGAGGTGATATGAAATCATCAGTTTACACCGGAGTTATAAGCAACCGAGAAGAATTACGGTACAGAATTGTAATGCGGCCGAATCATTCCGAAATAAGAATATTTTCTTTTTGAACAGTTGTTACCAAAATAATATATATATATATATATATATATATATATATATATATATATATATATATATATATATATATATATATATATATATATATATATATATATATATATATATACATGTATGTATGTATATACAGGGCGTTTCATTAATAATGAGAAATAATTAATCTGTAGACTCTTGGGTTCAAAATAATAATATTTAACCCAATTCACTTAGACAAAATGTGTCTTTTGTCTGAGTTACAGGGTGTTTTATTTAATAATTTAAAAATGATTTTTCCCCGTTACTTTTAAACTGTTTGACTAATCTTTATCATATTTGGCAGGAAGTGTAGACACTTCTACACAAATTCTACACCACTGGCGAAATTTTCATTTTAGCACAATTTTTCTATTCTCCAATACTTTCCATGTAAATAACATACTCTACCTTCATAACGATAAAGTCATATTTTTCGAGATATTTAAAGTTAAACATAACGTTGCACTATTTTAATGTGTATTTATCATTTTATAGACAGCTATAAGCTTCATGTTTTTAAGTTAGCTTACAACTCTACAGAGTGTTTCCTAACGCTGTGCCCTATCAAAGTTATATTTTTTTAAATGACACCCTGTATTTTACTTTAAACTTAAAATTCGGTTCACTTCCCCTTACAGTATAAAGTTGTAATGTGTTGTACAAGAATATTTAAAAAGTTATTACCAATTTTCCATAAAAGTTATTAACAAAATCACGCCTTTTATAATTTAAAAGATGTACAAGAACAATGATCTATCGTCATAGTCTTTGGGTGATTGTCAAAATTTTTAAAATATTATTAATTTTGTTAATATTCATGAAATCGGATACAGGGTAAGCTAAAACACAAGTACATTATTATCTGAGAAATTTTAAATGGATCGCCTTTTACTTTATTTTACAATTACAAAGCACTATTACCATACTTTTATTTTTATTAAGCATTCTCTATGCCTAAAGTTAATAGTTGTTGAGATATTCTCATTTTTCTATGCAAAGTATTAATTATCTAAATATGAGCTGGACCTGATTGATTTGTCAGCAATTGACAGTATACCATTACTGTTTAGTAAAGCAAATAACGAGTACAAAAAGAAAAACAATTTGTGACAAATAAATTTTGCATAAAACTTTACTAACCGATAAATGAAGAAAAGTGCTCAAAAAAATAAAAAATAGAAACCAACACTTATTTTACTAAAATACAATTACATAAATTGTTCACAATGACGTCCCAAGACATTTATGCTTGCCTAAAAACTGTCATTGTAAGAGTTAGTTACATCACGTATCATTTCTGCATTAACATTTTGAAATACATGTCGTATTCTATCTTTCAAGTCTTTCCTTGTTGTTCGTGGTGTTTTATACATTTCGTTCTTAACAACCACAAAAATTAATCCACTATTTACATGATATATATATATATATATATATATATATATATATATATATATATATATATATATATATATCTACAGGGTGTTCCAGTGATATTGGGCCAAACTTAAAGAGGCAGTTCCTCTCTTAACATTGATCTGTACACGCTTCGTCACTGAACTACATGGTGTTGAAGTTTCAAATTGTTTTTAGTTTTTTCTTTATAGTTCCTGCAGTTTTCAAGATATTTAGCTCAAATTTGGGACATAGGTTACGCTGTGGGGCTTATATCATTGGGTATGCCAAATGGCTGTGAGAATCTGCAAGGAGTTATTTTTTTAGGGATCGTGCTCCTTTCCTCCTACTGAACTTTTTTGCGGTGCGCCACTGGTAGATTCTAAAATACAAAATAATTGTTTAGAAACTTTTTGGTCACTTGTAGTTTTTTCGTATCTGCGACCGTTATCGAAAAAAAAACGGTATTCTATAATTCGCTAGATGATATTAAAGTATTTGAAATTGTCTAGTAGGCGTTACCTTTATTTGTATAATAATAATAATAATAATAATGTCTTTATTTGGACACAAAGAATATACATAAGCTAAATGACCAGCTGCTATGCGGATTACGATGTCCAAAGGGCGAAGTTCACTTTCGGGATGCTAAATCCGTCAGTGCTCTTCCACTTAGCCCGACAAATTATAATTTACAATAGACGGATGAACTGAGTATGAGTAATACATGCAATGAAAAAGTTTTAAATAAGGAAATGAAATGACAATAGAGATGAAATGGGACGTGTATATATGTAGTAACTTAACGGTGTCTAAGTGCACAGCAGGTTTTTACGAAGTGTTTTTTTAAAATTAGTTGGTGAAAGATGCTTGATACTCGGCGGAAGTGAATTATATAAATTACATACATTGTATGAAAATGATTTTTTAAACAGCTCTAAATTATGTTTAGGAACAGTAATTAAATCCTTCCGCCGTATGTTGACATGATGTACATCAGTACGAAAGCAAATCTTATTATACAGATATGGAGGTGATTTATTCATTATAATTTTGTGATATAATTTAGCTGAGTGAAGAAGTCGACCTTGTTCCATATTAAGCCAAGGAATAGCTGTTAATTTATGTGAGATACGATCGTATCGTTTAAGACCATAAATTAAACGCACGCACGAGTTTTGGATAACCTGTACTCTCCTAACAAGTTGTTTAGATAGACAACTGCCATACACAGCACTACAAAAGGAAAACTGAGACAACACAAGAGATTTGCACAATAAAATTTTTGAAGATTGGGATAGTAAATACCTAATTCCGTATATGTACCTAAGGTTGGCAAATGCTCTTTGTGTGCAATTTTTGATATGTGTTGCAAAACTAAGGTTCGAATCCAGAGTTACCCCCAGATTTTTTGCTTCTTTTACAAATTCTAATTTTTCGCTTCCAATTTTAATATTTATTAATGAATATATTTCCGTTTGTTCTACTGAGTTATTCGCTGCTCCAAGTAGCATTAGCTTACTCTTTTCCGGATTTATATGCAGAGAGTGTTGAGTAGCGTAGTTAATAAAGTTATTTAAATCTTCATTAATCTCCTTGTTGGCTGTCAGGGTATGTTCCTTGGAGAACGTATAAAATAGCTGTGTATCGTCCGCATAAAGGTGATAATTGCAAAATTTTAATTTTTTTACAATGTTGGAAGTGTAGATCGAAAACAGAAGGGGACCTAGAATGGAACCTTGAGGGACTCCACGCCGTAATTCAGTGACCTTTGAGTAGCGGTTTTCGCTTACCACCATCTGCCTTCTACCATACAGGTAACTGAATAATAATGATATAGAATTTGGATCAAAACCAATAAAGTGCAGCATTGATAATAAGGTATTATGACAGATAGTGTCAAACGCTTTCGAAAAGTCTAAGAGTATCAATATAGTATACCGGTTATTATCAATAGAAGATAAAATATCATCCGTTACCTTTAGCAATGCAGTTTCACAGCTGTACCCAGCTCTAAAGCCCGATTGGAATTCAGGAAATATATGAAATCTGTCCAAATACTCTTTTATTTGTAGGTAGAGAACTTTTTCAAGAACTTTGGATATGACAGGTAGGAAACTAATAGGTCGTAGGTCAGAGAATGACTTTGGGGAAGAAACTTTGGGCAATGGATGAATAATGGATGTTTTCCAGTAGTCAGGAAAATAAGAACATTCTATGCAATAATTCACAATGTGTGTAATGACAGGGATGATACTAGGACAGCATAACCTAATCATTTATAGGGATATGTAGTCCACTCCGCAAGCATTAGAATGGAAGGATTCTAAAATATTAATTATGACTGTTTCATCTACCATATAACATGAAAAGGGCTCAGTAATTTGTTCACTTGTATGTGTATTATAGAATTGTGCTAACCAGCTATTACTGCTGTCCATTAGACGAAGCGATAAAAAAATCATTGATCTGATCAACATCACTCAGACTCTGAGGGAGCTGTGTGTTTGACTTGTTATGGCCCAGTCCCATGTTGGACAACAACCTGTACAAATTGCTACTGGAATCACTTTTTATATTATGTGCAATATAAGCCCGCTTTTCCTTTATGATTGCCTTGTTGACTACATTTCTCAAATTTTTATAGTAACACCAATGTACGTGAATAACGGCGATGAGCATTATCACGCAGTTTCATACTAATCTTTATATTGTCAGTCAACCAAGGCGCTGGCTTCTTGGTAATACGGGATCTCTTAATAGGAGCATGGTTATCAAATAGGTTTGTTTGTTTTTATTAATTGGGGCAGTTCGCATTTAAAATCATAACTTGTGTGCACATTTACAAATTAATGGTTTAAGTTGTAAACTGTAAGGTGTAAAAGTGTTTTAAACACTCGTTGTATTCTGACAACAATGGCAAATTTTACGAATTCTGAGATGGCTGAGATGCACTTCATCTATGGCTTTGCGAATGGAAATGCAAGAGAAGCATTACGGCTGTGCATGGAGCGCTATCCCAACAGAGTGATACCTGATCATCGAATATGCTCAAATATTCTTAGGCGTCTTGCAGAAACTGGCACGTTCAAGAGGAATACCATGATTCTGGTAGACCACGTACTGTTAGAACACCACAGATCGAAGACGCTCTTCTAAATGAAATAGAAGAACACGCAGACACTAGAACCAGAAAAATCTCTGAACATTTACATATTAGTCAACAAGTTGTTTGGCGTATTGTGCGTGATTATCTGCTATACCCTTATCACATTCAAAAGGTCGAGATTTCCCTTTAAGGATGAATTTCTGTCAGTGGTACCTTGATCGGCTAGCAGTAGACCCTAATTTTGATTGTAATTTTTTTTACCGACGAAGCTAATTTTTCACAAAATTCTATTACAAATTTTCATAACCACTGCATATGGGCGGAAGAAACTCCACATGAAATTGTAGAAACAAATTTCAAGAGCAGTTCTCATTAAATGTATGGGGTGGTTTAATTGAGTATCATTTAATTAGTCTTTTCTTTTTACCTGGTCAACTTACAGGTGACACAGGCATTTTTTGCAACACGAATTGCCTTTATTACTCGAAGACTTGCCTCCTTTGCTGAGAAATGAAATGTGGCATATGCACGATGGGGCCCCAGCACATTTTTCTGTTTTAGCTAGGGAGGATTTAAATGAAGTGTATGAGAAGAAATGAACAGGACGGGGTGGACCTCATCGATGGCCCCCTAGGTCCCCTGAAATAAATAGCCTAGATTTTTTCCTATGTAGTGTATAAAAGACGAGTGAATATTGTAGATGACTTACGAAATAGAATAATAGATGTACTTGAAACCGTAAGAAATAGTCCGAGGGTGTTCGAGAGTACGGGAGTCAATGAGAAGAATATCCGAGGAATTTGAAAGGATTGGAGAAGATCACTTTCAACATCTTTTGTAACATTGCTTTGTTATGGATATTGTTTAGGTTTTTCTTATTCTAATAAATCAACGCTACAGAAAACCGTTTTTATTTTTTTTTTCGATAACGGTGACAGATACGAAAAAACTACAACAGACCAAAGGTTCCTAAAGAAAACAGAAAAAATATTTTGTATTTGAGAATCTACCAGTGGCGTACCGCAAAAAAGTTCAGTGGGAGGAAAGGGGCACGACCATTGAGGAGATAACCCCCTATAGATTCTCACAACCATTTGGCATGCCCAATGATATAAGACCGACAGCGTAACCTATGTCTTAAGTTTTAGCTAAATATCTTGAAAGCTGTACGAACTATAAAGAAAAAACTAAAAAAAAATTGAAACGTCAACACGCTGTAGCTCAGTAACGAAGCGCTTACGAAATATATATATATATATATATATATATATATATATATACAGGGTGTTCCTAAATATCATGTACATACGGAAGGGAGTAATTCTTTGGCTCAGTGATAGGCCGTAATTCCAAGGGCGCATTCCTGAACCAAGTTCAAGTAGACAAGTTCATATAAATATGTCTTAAAAAGTTTGGTTTCAAGATAACGGGTGTCAAAGCTCTTAAAAAAATCGGTTTTTTATTAACATCTCAAATATTCTTTTGCGGATTTTATTGCAATTTGGTAGTGTTATTTATTGTGATACGACACTAAGTTATCACTGACTAGATGATAATTAAAAGTTCCAGACGCGTCCCGGGGTGTAGTTTTATAAATAATATTCACAAAGGAAAGTGCGCCCATCGCTTTTATTTTTTTATCGATATTTTATCGTATATTACTTCGTTTTCGAGAAAAAAAAATTAGAACCACTTCCTTGCATGTTGAAACATTGTTAAAATAGAAACAAGTTATCTTTGCTCGTTGCACAATATTTTTAATCCATTTTTTAAACCTAAGAAATGAAAAGTAATAACAATGTTGAATGTTGGAAATGACCACCTCCTGATTCTATGCAGGTTTCTGCTCCTTTTCTCATCGAGTGTCCAACTGTTTTGAAAATTTTAAGAGTTACGTATGGTTTCACACCCGTAAACAATTCCATTCTTTAGGTGTCTACTGTCCCGATTGGTGCAGTATAAACTAATGATTTTAGGTGCCCCCACAAATAAAAATCTAGGTTATTCAAGTCAGGCGATCTAGATGATCAGAACTGTGGTCCTCCATGACCGATCCAACGATTTTAGTGAGCTCCATTCAAGCACTCACGAGCCAATAAGTTGTGGTGGGCACCAACATGCATAAACCAATGTTGCCGTAACTGGAGAGGACCATCTTCGACAAGTAAAGGAAAATCATTTTGTGTTTAATAGTATGGTAGTATCATGGTTAAGAACAGTTCACTTGTTTTGTTGAAGAGGTTAATAACCAACAAGTGATTGTGTGATAAAATTGTATATATTTTACGTACGTTTCGGAAAATTGTGTCAATTGACGACTATTCCCTTCTTCAGAAATATAATGCGGGTGAAATATTTATAAATTTTTAAAATTTTAGCTTAAATCATGATAAACGAATACTAATTAAATTAAAAATAAGAAAGAAGGTGTTACTATATATACTTAATGTGTACATTTAAACACAACCAAAAGAACAAAAATATTAAATTTAAGTTCTTCAGTAACCTGTAATATTTCTGAAGAAGCGAATAGTCGTCAATTTTTACAGTTCATGAGATAAAGGAAACTATTCCTCCTAATTAATATAAGAAAATCATTATGTAGAAAATTACTGCATGATTATCCGTTAAGGTTTCCGGTTAAAAAAAATGGACCAATCAAATAGTCACCTATGATGCCCATCCAGACGTTGAGAAAATGTGTCTATGTAATATCATGAGGATTTTCTTGGGCCCAGTTATGATTATTGTGGAAATTATTTGTTACATTACTGGGAAAATGCGCTTCTTCCGTAAGTATAATGATGGAATCAAAGTGAGAAATTTGTGCAACTCATCTACACAATTGCGTACGCAGTTCAAAGTCTTTTGGAAGCAGATATTACTTTATACCAAATATTTATTTCCTGTCAATTTTTCGCGTGCTAGTTGCTGCAATCTCTTCGACTGCATGTAAGACAATCTCCTCAACTGGCGGTGTTGCAATTGTACGAGGTATTCCCCCGGAGGTATTACGTTTGAAACTTTCAGATTCAGTCAGACGACGATGAATGTTTATGAATATTTTATTGCCTGGAAGGACACGATCAGGATACCTTTCTTGATTGAGTCGCCGGGACTCCCGCGGCATTACCATTGGCAAGACCATAAAGGAAATGCGTTTGTGTCATCTCTAAACCATAATAATTATTTAATATTTTTTTAATAGCACAATCTACTTTTCGACCAAAGAAAAAATAATAACAGACTGTCACGGAATGTCAAAAACATTACGTTTCTAATAACAAAACAACAATTACTAGCAAGGACCAAAGTTAACTTGATTCTATTTTAACAATTTTAATAATAATGAACTGGCTTACTTCTTTCTCGAAAACAAAGTAAGATACGAACAAATATCAAGAGACCTCAAATTTGTTTGTTTAGCCCCTTAATCCGACAAAAATATAAAATTTCACAGTAAGCAACACAGCCAAATTTCAACAAAATCGGCAAAGGATAAAGCTTTGACACCCTGTATCTTGAAAACCAGACTTTTTGGGACACATGTTTATATGGACTTTTCTGCTTGAATTAGTTCAGGAATGTGGCCTTGGAATTACGGTCTATCATTAAGTAACACACTATGTGTGTTATTATATATATATATATATATATATATATATATATATATATATATATATATATATATATATATATATATATATATAATATATACCGGTGGTCGTAAAGTAAGGAATAAATTCAATATCTCGTAAAGCACAATTTTTCAAAATCGCTCGGACCCGTCGATTTTGTATTTTTCGGGGCATACTTTGCAAAAAAAAAAATTTTATACATGGTGTCTCAAAAAGATTTGCTAAAAAAAATTTTTTTTTTCAAATTGCAACCCAATTTTTTTATTGCATTTTTGGATTACCCTTACAATTCTAAACATTTGTCATGCAGCATATGCTATACCTAAGTCCAAGCGTTTTGTAGTTATTCGCATTCAAAATTTAAAAATTGAAAAAAGATCATGAAGAAAACGAAAAATAAAATAATTTTATAACGTTTTATTATATCGAAAACAAAGATTCGGCAAATCTAGATGATTTAAAACAACGCATCCGTCAAGAAATACGTCGAATAACGCCCGAAATGGTTCGAAATGTGCAGCAGGAATTTGTAGATCGATTAGGCTATTGTCAGTTGACTAACGGAGGACATTTCGAACATTTGCTGAAATAAAATTATTTTTAAGTTTACGAATCTTTGTTTTCGATATAATAAAACGTTATAAAAATTATTTTATTTTTCGTTTTCTTCATGACCTTTTTCAATTTTAAATTTTGAATGCGAATAACTCCAAAACGCTTGGACTTAGGTATAGCACATGCTACATGACAAATGTTTAGAATTGTAAGGGTAATCCAAAAATGCAATAGAAACATTGGGTTGCAATTTAAAAAAAAAAATTTTTTTAGCAAATCTTTTTTGAGACACCCTGTATAAAATTTTTTTTCGCAAAATATGCCCCGAAAAAAAATTAAATCGACGGGTCCGAGCGAGCGAGTGAAAGGTTGGGAAATCTCGAAAGTGGAGATACTAGAACCCAAAATATATCGATTGAACTGAACATGCCTTAGTCCAAATATTGATAGGTAAAAGGGTACTGGGTATCAAAGTTGTAATTTTATTTTCTATTTTTCCTTATTGCTTGAGAGGTTTTTTAGATTTTTGAATGAAACTTGGTATATGGAGATTTTTTGGTATAAAAAATAAGATCCTGTCCTTAATTTTAGCCAGACTTGTAGAGGGCGCCACATACAGCATTATTTTAGTAAATAACCTGTTAGAAAATCTTTGCATCGCCCTGTATGCAATAATCGTAAAATCTTAATCTAAATCCTTTTTCAACAACAAAAGATGTACCTGTCAGGAGTGTTTAAATTTAATAGCTTTTGAGATATTTGTTTTTAAACGTATCAATGTATTTTGAATTCAGTGTACTACATATTTTTTTAACATAAATCAAGTTACTCTGAAAAACATCCGTATAGTGTTGCTGTGGTTTTTAACGTTTATTATAAGATCAGCTCCAGTGTCACTAATAATTATCAGTTAAAATTTTGTTCTAAACTTAAAACGTTATGGAGTATACGTTTGTCAAATATGATGATATGCATTTAATGTATGGGTTTGCACGATCTAGTGCTTTAAGAGCTCGATTGTACGTCGAAAGATTTCCCAATAGACAATTTCCCAGTTCAAAGACTTTCCAACAATCACGAGTAACTGGTAAGAAACTTTTATTATCTTAAATAGTAAAGAGATGTGAAATTACATTTAACATTCACTTTTTGAAGGTAGTTTTCTGCCACATATGGGCCGACATGGTGAAAATGTTCTGGATGCTGTCGCTGTAGATGCTACAATTAGTGTTAGGAATGTAGCACACGAATTACAGGTTTCCAAATGTACAGTAAACAGCATTTTTCGAGAGCAACTGCTGCATCCATACCACATTCAAAAAGTACAGGGTGTAAGCGTGGATGGCTACCCCACAAGCGTAGAATTTTCTACATGGCTCTTAGGTTTAACCAAGATAGTGAATTTACTGGATTAATATGATTTTCGGACGAAGCAGGATTTCGTAGGGACGGGCCCATCAACTCGCATGATCTACACATTTATGCAGACGAAAATCCTCACGGTATAAGGCAACCTGGTATCAAGTACAATTTCAAAATTAATTTAAGGGCAGGAACAATTGGACATTATGTAATAGGACCTGTTGAGTTACCACCTAGATTGAATGTCCAATGGTATTTAGAATTTCAGGAAGAACAATTACCCAATCTGGTAGAAGATCGTCCATTGCAAACACGCATTAACATGTGGTTTATGCACGATGGTGCTCCACCTCATTTTAGCTTATTAGAGAGGATTTAAATAGAGTATATCCAGACCGATCGATAGGCCGATCAGCACCTGTGTCCTGGCCGCCTAAATCACCGGATTTAAATTGTTTGGATTTCTTCTTCTGGGGTTAATTGAAACAACGTGTTTATAATACTCCCGTGGAAACCAAGAATGAACTACGGCAAAGAATTTTACACCATGACCAGGAAAGAAAGAATAACGTTCAAATACTTTGGATGATGCAACAATCACTAGTTCGTCGTGCTCGAGAATGCATTAGGCAAGGTGGTGCTCATTTTGAACAATTTGTGTAGTTATTCTTTAGTTAAGTTTCCTTTAAATTTTCTATTTTATTCAGTATGTCTTTTTTTAAATAGTTTCTGATAAAACTGTAATTCTTTTTGTAATGTATGAATCTTTTTATTAATATTTCAGTTTCTAAAGCATTAAATCGGGCCAATCCGTACATTAAATGCATATCAGCATTATTCAACAAACGTATACTCCATAACGTTTTAAGTTTAGAACAAATTTTTTCTTGATAGTTATTAGTGACACTGAAGGTAATCTTATAATAATAATCATTAGAAACCATAGCAACACCATGTGGATGTTTTTCAGAGTAACTTGTTTCATGTTAAAAAAATATGGAGTACACTGTATTCAAAATGCATTGATACCTTTAAAAGCAAATATCTCAGAAACTATTAAATTTAAACACTCCCGACAAGTAGATCTTTTTTGCTGAGAAAGGATGAAAGATTACGATTTTTCGATTAATTATTGCATACAGGGTGGCGCACAGATTTTCCGACAGGTTACTTACTAACATAATGCTGTATGTGGCGCCCTCTACAAGTCAAAAATTAAGGGCAGAATTTTATTTCTCATACCAAAAAAACCCCATGTACCGAGTTTCATGCAAAAATCTAAAAATTACAACTTAGGCACCCTGTATTTTTTACCTATCAATATATGTATATATATATATATATATATATATATATATATATATATATATATATATATATATATATATATATTGTAATATAAACAGGAGACAGGACAGCAGGACGTCAGTTCGATTCGAGTAACACGGAGCCGAACAAATCAGTTGGAGAAGAGAAAACTTGAAAATGGCAAATGAGACTTTGCCAATATATTTATATAATATATATATATATATATATATATATATATATATATATATATATATATATATATATATATATATATATATATATATATATATATATATATACAACATCTCCTTAATATCTGTTGCAGAGGAAAAAACTTTAGTTGTGGGCTTTATTTCAGTAAAAAGGTATTTGAAATCCATAGCCTACTTTGTGAGATATTGTACAAAAACCTGAAAACTAGGAAAAACACAACGGCTTATATCTTCTTTATTTGAGGAGATATGAAAAAAATTAAAGAGATGAAAGTTGACGGCAATAACTATAAGAATAATAATATGTATCAAAAAATACAAAAAAATGTAGTTGCTTTGACATACGCTCTTGTACAAAAATAAAAATAACAAATCTCAAGGTAGGCCGTGACACCATTAAATCCGTTGTTTTTTTCTCTTTCCAACGATATAATACATGCCGTGAAAATTTGAACTAATAGTACAAGTTGTAAAAATACAAAAAAAGAAGAACTACGTATAACAGTAATAATTATACTGTCATGCTGAACAGGAAATGTATGTATTTATTTTGTTAGCTACAGAGAATGCGCAAATTGTGCACCATGCAACAAATCTCAAGATTGGCCATGACACCATTAAATTCGCTGCTCTTTTCTCTTTCCAGTGATATAAAACGTCATAAAAATTTTAACTGATAGTGCCAAAATTTAATAAAAACCATAATTCATATCATTTAATCAAAAATTAGCTATGCCATCAATAGTGAAAAACAATGTACACAGTTGTCAACAAATTTGACTGATTGCCACTGTTGTGTGTTGTCGTTATCAAGCTCTAAGAACAGTTTTATATCTCTATAATTACGGCATACACCAATATTGAAAAATTCAATATGATTACCATTTATTGTCAGTGCAATTTTCATGCTGAGATGGCAATCACAGTTTAGCCCGAGATATTTCCAGATGCTACACAGCCAAATCGAAGTATGTTTAGGAAGTAAGTTCAAAATCTAAAAACAGTCGTAAGGCAATGGCATAATACGGATAACGTAAGAGAAGTGAATAGAGTATTAGATTATGTTAACCAAAAAGAAGAAACCTCTTTGAGACAAATTCAGAGAAACTGTCATGTAAAAAAAAGACAGCGCAAGAAAAGTAATTTAAAAAAATGGATTTCGATGCTACAAAATGAAGAAAGTTCAACATTATATGAAGCAGATAAGCCAAGGAGAGTAAGATTTTGTAGATGGTTGTTAAATAAGAAAAGGGTTGACCCACTGATATGTAGAAAAATTCTTTGGTCGGAAGGATAAAACTTTTCAAATAATGGATTGTTCAATAGAAATATGCATTATAAGTGCACCCAAAAAAATACATATTTGTGCAGAGAGGCGGCTTTCCAAGAAAGATTTTCTACTAATGTTTGGGTGTGTGTTTTAGGAACTAAAGTACTTGGACCATATTTCTATAATGGTAAATTAACCTCACATAGATACCTTAATTTCCTGCAAAACGAGTTTCAAGATTTTTTGTATGAATTAACATTGGCAGAAAGATTAAATTACTCATATTTTCAACATGATGGGGCTCCACCTTACACTGCTGTAATATGTTCAAATTATTTAAATCAAGTTATGCCAGATAGCTGGATAGGGACCTATGGACCCATTTTATGGCCACCTCGATCACCAGATATTACTACTTTGGATTATTTTCTCTGGGGTTACATTAAAGACACGTTATTTCAAACTGCCTCTGAAAATATTGAGGACCTCAAAACCAGAATTATAAATGCATGCGAGGCAGTTACTCCTGACATGCTCCAAAATGTAATGTGTGGGGTGTCCCCGTAGAGCACGTTTGTGTATTAGAATAGAAGGTGCACAATTTGAGCATTTTCTGTAGCAAACAAAATAAATACATACATTTCCTGTTCAGCATGACAGTATAATTATTACTGTTACACATACTTCTTCTTTTTTTGTATTTTTAGTTATGAGATATTTGCTAGTTTGTATTAAATTGTAATAAATAATTACAGATTTATAATTATTATAAAGTGAATTTTTACTTTCATGGCATACCTGATTTACGAATCAACGATATGTATTATGGTTTTCACCAAATTTTTAATTTTGGTACTATTAGTTAAAATTTTCATGGCATGTATTATATCGTTGGAAAGAGAAAAAAGCAACGGATTTAATGGTGCCACGGCCTACCTTGAGATTTGTTATTTTTATTTTTGTACAAGAGCGTATGTCAAAACAACTGCATTTTTTTATACATACCATTATTTCTTGCCGTCAACTTTCATCTCTTTAATTTTTTTCATATCTCCTCAAATAAAGAAGATATAAACCGTTGTGCTTTTCCTAGTTTTCATGTTTTTGTACAATATCTCACCAAATAGGCTGTGGATTTCAAATATCTTTTTAATGAAATAAAGCTCACAAAAAATGGAATAACTTTTACTAAAGTTTATTTCTTGTACAACAGATATCAGAGGAGATATATATATATATATATATATATATATATATATATATATATATATATATATATATATATATATATATATATATATTGCAATATTGTTACTATGTAAAGGTAAATGCTGCATTCAAGTCTTTTTCATTTAATTTACTTCCTACTTTACAATTTGCAACTAAATTTAGTCTTTGTTCTACATTCGATTAAAAAGCACAATTTTATAAATTACGCTGCTTTTTACAACAGAGTAATTATATTTGATCTAAAAAGGTTCATTATATGCTTCTTTTTTAAGGTTTTTCTTTATTTTTCTACTCCTCCATATATACTAAACTAAACCTACCTGAAACCTCTCGAGTATATAAACCTCAAAGCGGTTTTATGATGTATCTATATATTAGCTTTGTAAATCAGGTGAAAAGCAGTGTAGCTATATTATAGTGTAAGTTATATTTTGTATATTGCATACGACAGACGTGCTATTAGACATTTGGGAAGCCTATTGGATCAATAATCTTGTTTCGTTTTATGCAATTATGATCTTTATGCTAATAATTTATGAAAGTAACGAAACAATTGTTTGTTTAGTGTTCTTGTTGTTTATAAAAACAACAGGATAAAAATAAATTGCTTGAAGCCATATGCAGTAATAAAAACCGTAGAAAAATTTTTGCACGCACAGTTCTGCTGGCTTCCATAACCCACAGAAAACCAATCACTGGTGACGATTTTAATGACAAAGCCGTATTTTCTGAAGCAAATATTGTATTTAACCGTTTTTCAGGCTGCGAAGGACTTGATTGTTGATCGAACCATTATAACACGTACGCTGCGACACCCTTTATTGATCAGCATTATTACCGATCACCAAATATACCATATGCGCACTAGAAATCGTGTAGTTTTACCAGGATTAGCGAGTTTCCAAGTCAACTACAATGGTAACAAGCGTGTTCGGTATAAGACGTAAGATTTATTTCTCTATGCGTTTCAGTACAACAGTGAAAGACTCTTCATTAGATATGATATTGTGTTGGTTAAGTAAATAGTTAATAATAGATATTATACACGGTGATTCATAAGTTTGGTCCCAATCACCAATTCTTTTTAAAATCAAATAACGGAACCCTCTGTATGTGGGAATTGATTTTTACTACATTCTATCTTTTAGTTAGACGTATTATGTACTACTTAAGAATGTATAAGGTAATTCAATAATTTTACAAAATACTAAATATGATAATAAATCGAAAAACCTTTCTTTTCTTCATTGCTCTGTATCTTAAAATTAGCTCTTTCAAAGTATGTACAGGGTGGACCGATTTCGATGGGATTGCAGGGTATCTCGGTAACTATTACTGTTAGAGCAAAACTGTTCACGTAGCATTAGGCCAACTTTTTGAGACAAATTAAACAGCGAAAACAAAGATTTGCTATCTTTTTTTCATTTTTGATGCAGTGACCAAAAGCGAATTTTTCCAAATTTCGATAGGGTTCAATATCTCATCTGTTGATAAAAATTCTGGAAAAAGTGTAAAGAGATTTCTTATGCAGTTTTAGTGTATAATCAAACGGAGTAGTGAATATTTAGATATGGTCACCAATACTCGAGATGTCACATAAACTTAGTTTTTTTTTAATGGAAACCATAGTTGACTTTGACTTCATTAAAATCCTTATTTTATAAGCTTTTCAACACGATTTTCTAGCGATTTACCGTCAAATTTTTGTTGTCAAGTTGAGTTTTATGGATAATTTTGTTTTACGTGTGTTGCGACCTTTAAGGAAGGTGTGTTGCGAGCTTAAGTTTGTTTTGTTTGTGAATTACTATTCCGTAATTTAGATTGTTTTCTTATTATTCCCCGTTTATTGAATGTTGAGTAACGTATTATTTGTAAATAGTTGTATATAAGTTTAGTTAATGTTTATTTCGTTTGATTTCCTTAAGATTTAATAGAAAGTTTTGTAAAATTAAGTAACTTAAAGAAAGAATGTAGATTTATATGTGTTTGCTATCGGTCTGGCGACATGAAGTTGAGTAATTATAGTGGTTCAGTTTAATAATGAGTATGTTGGTTTTAAATCGTAGAGGTAGAATGTGGGACTAACTGCTTGTACTTTAATGAAAATACAGAGATATTTTTCACTTTTACACTTTTGAAAATTGTCGAGTCCTTACGGTTGGAAACGAAGTTTGTGTGTAGGGGTATCAAATCTTCTCCTTCCGTTTTTTTAATTGGTGAAACTAAATTAAATGAGATTTTTTTGTCAGTGGTGGGATTCAAAATCCAAGATGGATTTTTGGATATAATTTGCATGATTCTGAAACTAACAGCGCTCCCGAGTAGTAGTACGGTGACGTTTGTTGTTACGCTTTAAGGGGTGGTTTAGAACGTTGATATATTGGACCTTTTGGTGTTTAACGAACGAACTTTTTGTGTTGTCAGGGTAGTTAGCTACTTTCTGAAGAAAACCTGTGAAGAGATTTTATTAAAATTGTTTAATCAACAAAGGATTAGACCTAGTGCCGATTTCGATTTTACGTAATCAAGTTACCTAGAGATCATCGTCGTGTTATATTAGTGCTTCTGTGAAGTCATTGGTTTATATCGCTTTTGCGGATTTATTAAAATTAACGTTCTTGAAGTGCTACTTAATTGCCGTGTATAGCGTGTTGAAATATAAAGAAACTTTCGCAGAATACTAAAAATTATAGTTATTTAAATAAAGTTATTAACCTTTTGGATTGTTAGTGTGAATAAAACTATTTGAAAGATAAAAGTTAACAAGTCAGTTGAGCGCACAAATTATTATTTTAAAAGAAGTTTTTAATTAATGCAGTAACATTTCACCGAGATTCAATCAAGGAATTGTTTGCGTACAAAAGAATATTAGTCAACATTCTCATTCATCATTTTGTCAGAGCAGGGAGATTCCATATCCGTGGTAGCAGTAATCGACCACCTGGTTCGTTTTCAATTGTTGTAACACAGGAGAGGTGTTAATCTAGGCAGTAAGGTAGTATAATATTGTTTTTTTATTGAATATTTTCAAGATTTCTTGTGTGTACCTCGAATTGTTTTTTTTTTGTTAACGAAGGTTTGAAAGCGGAGTCGTGTACCTTCTTTTTAAATTAAGTTGTTGCTTTGGTTTATTTATTGAAATTAATCATAATTCTCACGCTCCGCCTTCACACTTTTTATTTTAGTATTAAAGGGCACTTGACTCTATAGTAGTGTGGGTAAATAATCCACGATATATATATATATATATATATATATATATATATATATATATATATATATATATATATTATATATATAGATTAAGCAATCTAGAACGGCGTTACGCAGGATCCTGGCCACATTCTGTCGCCCTTTAAGCATTTGTATTTTTGTTTATACGCATTATCGTATGTTTACATTTATAATATTTTTTTATCTTTTTTATTTTATTATAGCTTTGTTTAGGTTTTATAAATTGTTTTAATTCTGTGAAAACCCCTTTTGTGTTACACAAAAGTTTTTTTTTTTTGCAAATTGCAAGTTTACCGGTAATTTAGAAGCGTAAATTTTAACGTAACGAAGTAACAGTTTTTTTTATTGAGTTATAGCGTTAATGACATTTAGTGTTTTATTTGATTTTTAGTTGAGTATTAATTCATTTAGAGTGCATTCTATAGCTTTTTTTTTGTTTTGTTTTGATTATTATATAATGCCTTATTATTTACACTGAGGTGTAGTAACGTAACTTTATTGAGTGTTTATCACGCTTTTGTTTGTCAGGCGTGTAGTGCTATTTTGAAGCCCGATTTCAGGTGGTTTCCTGAGCTGTTGTCGAGGATACCTGGGATTCATTGCGGATAGGTAAGCGTATGTTTTTGTATGTTTAGACACGATATGTACTCGTAATTTTGGCACGACGTCCCTTATTTTGACTACCAAACATTCTGGCGCCCTTAACCGAACCGATTACGTCTTCATCCCCTATTTTGACTTACGTACGTTTTACTATTCTGGATGTGCAAAATTCATCAACATCATACCCATACCCATACGGTGGCTAGTCGGGGCAAAAAGGCCAATTTTATCCGTTCTACCACCCGTTTATATCGTTACACAATATATAGTTTATAGAGGTTCTTTTAGAAAATTACGGAATTACAAGCGAATTTGTTAGTTTGCACTTTTGTAAGTAGGCGATGCAATAATTTAAAACAATGAAACACAGCAAATATATCAAACAAAAGGTATAATTATTTAATTCTAAGAACAAGGTTACAAAAATAAGCCAACTGTCAAACAAATGATAATATTACTTTTACAAAAATTGTTCAAACTGGCTGCCATTTTGTCGAATGCATAACTGACATCGTCGTTGTAATGATGAAATTGCAGCTGATATTTGGAGCGGCTTAATTTTTTGAAAAGCAGCATTTAAATTATTTTGTAATTATGCCATAGTATTGTTTGCTTTTTTTGTAAATTTCATTTTTTATGAAACCCCATAGAAAACAGTCCAAAGCTGTTAGATCAGGCGACCTTGGTGGCCATGGAATTGGTCCAAAGGTACCTAACCAACAGTTTGGAAATTTATCATTTAAATAATATCTCACTACCATAGCATTGTGTCCCTGAGCACCATCTTGCTGGAAAAAAAGACCGACTCGTTCTGATAGAGGCAAATCATCCAAGAATTCGTCAAGATCAATACGTAATAGTTCTAAATATCGATATGCGGTAAGATTTCCTTAAAAAATGCAATAGTGTAATTTATTCCCTTTTAAGCAACACCAAACATTAAATCCAAACCTACCTTGATTATGCCTAGGTACCACCACATGTAAATTTTCATTTGCCCAGTGATGACGATTGAAAATACCAGCACTACTTATATGAGCTTCATCTGTCCAAATTATATTTTGATGATAATTAGGCATTGCAACACATCTATCAATATACCATTGGCAAAATTGTAATAGTTTTTCAAGATCGTTTGTGTAAAGGTATTGGTTTATATGAATCTTATAAGGTTTATATTTATAAAGTTTCAAAATTTTTAGCGATTTTGTTTTGGAAATACCAACATCTTGTTCAATTTCTCTACTAGAAGTATTTGGGTTGGCTTCAACACATGCTAAAACATTTAAGGCATCTTGTTCACGATTTGCTGTATCGTAATGATCCTGCCGTGGTCGGGTAAATGACCCTAAGTTATTTAAATTACTTTGTAGCCTGCAATATCAAGAATAATCATGTTAGAAAACCGGCTTTAGAGTCTTTAGCGTTTATTTACCTCTTATATATCTTTTTATTAGGCTGATGCCTTTCTAGGAAACTCTCCACGTATAAACGTTTCGCTTCTTCCGAATTTTCTCCACACTGAATGAATATTTTCAACATATCATACTTTTCATAATTTTCATAATGATTCATTTTAACTATCAACAATAAACTTGTGTTATCTGTGTTTTAATGCACAACTGAAGTTTTCACTTTGTTTTGACATATTTGCTGTGTTTCATTGTTTTAAATTATTGCATCGCCTACTTACAAAAGTGCAAACTAACAAATTCGCTTGTAATTACGTAATTTTCTAAAAGAACCTCTATAATCTATATATTGTTGAAAAGCTTATAAAATAAGGATTTTAATGAAGTCAAAGCCAACTATGGTTCCATTTAAAAAAAACTAAGTTTATGTGGCATCTCGACTATTGGTGACCAAATTTAAAAATTGACTACTCCATTTGATTCTACGCTAAAAACTGCATAAGAAATGTCTTGACACTTTTTCCTGAATTTTTATCAACAGATGAGATATGGAACCCTATCGAAATTTGGAAAAATCAATTTTGGTCCCTGCATCAAAAATGAAAAAAAAGATAGCAAATTTTTGTTTTCGCTGTTTAATTTGTCTCAAAAAGTTGGCCTAATGCTACGTGAACAGTTTTGCTCTAACAGTAATAGTTACCGAGGTACCCTGCAATCCCATCGAAATCGGTCCACCGTGTATATAGATTTTAAAATTTTCGAATACAACTTATTATACTAAGTACATATAAGTTTTTGTTATGAATAATTATAAATTATTATTAATTTAATAAAAAGTTTACGTCGAGTAGGATTTGAACCTACGACTTGTACTTTGCTAGAGTAACTCGCTAACCAACTGCGCTATGGAGATTCAAATCCCAATTGGAACATGTTGTGCATACGCCTATCTTGATAAATTATAAATAAATGTGTTATTGTTATTAAGAATTCTGAGTGACGACAACTAAAACTGCTATTTTGCCGTGAGTGCTTAGAACGGTTATTCTTCGACCCAGAGAAATAACAGAGGATTCCAAACGGTAAAAAATATTTTGTAGTACAGGTTTTACACCGAAAAAAACAGAAACAAAAAAAAATTGTGGCAGATCCCGAACCGATAAAATGTAGTCAAAATCAATTCCCGTATACAGAGGGTTCCTTTATTTGGTTTTTAAAAGAATTTGGTTTAAAAGAATTGTTAAGCTGTGTATCACTCTGTAACTAAGAATCAATGATACCCTTTGTGTATATCTACATATCCCATAAAGATATAAAAATCACATTTTAAAGAAAAAATTAACGTCGTAATTTCAAATAAAAAATAATGAACATGCGAATCGTGGTGTTTTAAAACATTAACACCCTGTAATTTTAAAACTAGTCATCAGATGATTTTTTGCTCATGAACAATATTGATGAGTACGACGAGAACTAATACACATCAAAAAAATATACATTTTTACCAAAGGCCACTTTCCATAAGGATTTAAAAACGCTGACAATTTCATTTGACATATCCTGGTGAAAAAAAGGAAGGTTTTTCGACTTATTGTTATAGTTAGTATTTTGTAAAATTATTGAATCACCTTATACATTCTTAAGGTGTGGTCCTTTCGAATACTTCCAAGACATCTAACTTGTCTTTTTTGTTACAAAAATGTAAATATTTATAGTCGTTTTGTGAAGTTACAAGGCAATTAATAATTTACTAATAAATTTGGTTTGTCTGTGTGTTATAGTATGTAACATCTAAAGTGTTTGTCCAATATAAAAACAATTACGGAATGTGCAGTTCAATTTATAGATACCCGAACTCAAAATGTCATTAGTTGAATCTTTGGCATTAACTAACCGTTTAAGAACATTACTATTAGTTTTAAAAGCTATTATGAATTTCTTGTCCTTTTGTAATATGTGTGCTACTTTTTCGGTAATTTTCCAAAATATAAAATTTATATGTATTTACTTTGTGCCGACTCTATGTTAATTGTGTTTCTGACAGATAATTTGTACTCCTGCTTTTTAACTAAAGTACATATTTTATTAGAAATGCCAAACTTTTGCTTAAGCAGTTTGTTTTAGAATTGATATTTCTTTATTAAGATTTGTTTGATTTAACGATAATGACATTGCCTATGTACTAATGATCTATATCCAGCTAACTTATGTGTTATATGGGACATGAATGGTTTGGAATTGTAATGTCCGTTAGAGTAAGTTTTCTGAATATGGGTAATCCGAACTTAATATTAATTTTATACTTAAATCTAGACAGTTACTGGCTCTATTTGGTTGTTTTTCTAGTGTAAATTTTATGTTAGGATGTAATTGTTAATATTAATTAAGAACTCATCAATAAAACCTGATGAACCATCAAAACATGCTAAAATATCATCTACATAGCACAACCAAAATACGATGTTATCAGAAATATTTAATTAAAAAGTTTGATCTTCTGAATTATACATAAACATATTTGCTAAAATGGTGAAATTGGACTGCCCGTAGGTAAACCAGCTTCTTGTAGATACATTTTATTATTGAATGTGAAATAAGTTTGATTAACGCAGAGATCAAATAATTAAATTAACTACATTCTTGTAACTAATTCAACATTATTATTAACCCATATTTGTCCACTGCCCTATATGTAGGTCGGTCCATTCCATAGGAATGGACATTCCTGGTGAGACATATATTAATATGATGCAGTTGTTCCGTTTCAGTTATAAAGTTCGAAAAATTGAAAAATGGTGGATTTCGTGATACGATTTGCAAGGCAAGTGAAATTTTTGATTTTCCAATGAAGAAGACAATTCGATATTTTTAAAAACGATTAAAAACCTTTGAGATTTAGATAAATACAGAAATAAATCAATTGAATTAACGCCAGTCTTGTCACTAATTCAACATTATCATTATATAAAAAATTATTTATCAAACGTATTCATTCCTGAGAAGGTATTTCAGGAAACACGCTTATTACGTAGTGTGGTAATTTTATCTTTTGTAGTTTCTTAACTATTTCTAAAGAACGTTTCGATTTATACTTTAAATTGTTAGTTATTGTAGCTTAGTTTACTTGCTAAGATATGATTCGGAGTTTGAATGTAAGAAATTGCTGGTCTGATTTACATTTATTTTCCTTTTGAGAAACCGATTCATAACATGAATTGTTTGGACATCAGAAGAGCTGGAGCATAATGATACAATGCTACTATCATGCCATTCTATAATGATAATACCTGATTCCTGTCGTTCCCACACTTACGAGCAACTGAAACGGATCAACAGCGTAATATTAATGCATGTCTCAACATGAATGGACCGACCTACGTATAGCAGTGGGCATATCAAGAACAAGAATGGCATTAATTCAATTGATTGATCTCTGTGTTAATCTAAATTATTTCACATTCAATAATAAGATTTATTTAGAAAACATGGTTTACCTATGGACAGTCCAATGTAGCCCATTTTAGATAATATTTTTATGGATAGCTTAGATCAAACTTGGGTGACATATAAAAGAAGATCACCCGTTGAACGGCTCTGTCTAACCCATACTGGTGGCCGTTTAGGAGTTTATTGGACTCGAGGAACGAAAGTAGTTGGTGGTTGATGACTTTTCCATGATTTTCGACAGAATGGAAGTGATAGCTATTGGTAGATAGTTTGAGGAATAGGTTTTGTTGCCCTTTTTAGGAATAGGTTGGACATTTGCCAACTTCCACGATGAGGCAAGCTCTCCAGATGACATGGAGGTCGAACAAGGTTTGGACAATACGGGTACTACAAATCGACAAAGAGATCGGCTTTTTCAGTAGGATCAACTACTACAGTTCCGTTGCGAGATGTCATGGGAGGAAAGGAAGATGTACTAAAGTTTTTATTGATGGCTTTAGCTAATGACCAAAATTTACGACCACCCAAAGGACATGAGACTAATTCTTTGCATTTACGTTCTTCAAACATCTTTAGGCCTTGGTGATGATACTTTTGCAACTACTCCTTGCGACAATATAGTCGGCGTGATTTTCTACAGATTTATCCGACTTTCATTTGGTACACAGATGCTTATGCTTTTACGATAATACATCAGTGCAAGTCCTGTTACACCAGGGTTCGAAAGGGGCATGTCCTACACGATTATTTTTTTGGGAATGTATAACTCCAAACCCATAAAGATGACTTCAGTTATAGAAAGAGCAATTTTGAAGAGGAAGACTGTTTAAAGCAATACTCACCCCAGGGGAAGGTTGCAAAAAAATCCCGCAGTTCGCTCCAGTTAACTGATTTAAAACACCACATAGTTCTATCGGTTTTTCTAGTAACAGTGGGATTGGGTACAGAGGATGTTATTTCGATTAGGCAGTGGTCTGATTGACCAAGTGGGGAAAGGACTCTTGTTTTATAGACAAGTCGTTTAATAGGTTAAGGAATAGGTCCAGGAGATATGGAGTATGGTTAGGGTTGTCAGGGATTCTGTTTGGTTCGGAAAGCATTTGTGTAAGATCACAGGCTACAGCAAATGCTTCTCACTATGATCTGCGGGATTAGTGGTAGAAGAAAATTGAAGCCAATTGGAGTTGTGGATATTAAAATCTCCCAGAGTTGAGATATCGGAAGATGGGAACTGTGATAAGAGGTAGTCTAATTTCAGGCTAAGGAAATCAAAAATATCTTGGAAGTTATTATCACTGAGAGACCTATACAAACAACAGTAGAATTTCACAAACTGGGGTCCAGAATGTTTGAACCAAATAGCGTCAAATTTGTTTTTTTCCAAAGTGGATATCCTCTTACAACCTACGCTGTCCTTGGTGTACGCACATACTCCGCCTTTAAGGCAAAAGTTAGAGTGTTGGTTGTATCTGGGAAATTTCAGGTCAGGCGAATCAGTGCTTCCAGGGGTGACTTGTGTTTCTGATACAAACAGTATGTCCGGTTGCACTTATGCAAGGTGTCGGTGAACAGCATTAAGATTCAACCTGATACCGCGTATGTTGCAGTAATGAATCCGAATGTTGGTACTTTCGACGACCGAGAGCGCTTGAGTCCTGCCCTTCCGGGCATCGGGATGGGGCAGAATTTCATTCCTGGCAGATCTTGCTCTTCTTAATATTGATTTTGGCATTGACGAATTTTTGTCCCGCCCTCCCCCCTCAGAATCTTTGGGACTCGTCATTTTTAGGGTTTAGCCGTTAAAACGCTACGCGTAGCTAGCGCGTGTTGACGAGTACATAAAGAATAAAGGAAAAAGCGACCGGCAGCCCTTATCGAACTCAGAAAATTGGAGCGCCTATATCAAGGAGGCCATGGTGGTATTGCACCGGGCGCATGATGTATACGTGCCTTTCACCTATAGCTTTCCACGGTCCCTCAGCTACAGCAATGAATTCCTAGCATACACATATACATTACGCATACATGCATGGTGGAATTAAGGATGGGTTTGGTCAGCATTGGATTGGAAGGAATGGAGTTGAGGTTCTGAGGGGTAAGATACTATCCTAACATTCGCTTAAATAGCCGTACATGATGTGCGTATACGCAGTGATCACGCTGCTAAATGTGTATGAGGAAAACCCCCTTAAAAAGCTTCATATAAGGTATACGGTAATGGAGATGGAACCTATTACCCCTGAATGCTAAGTACATTGTGTTACCGCAAATCCAACTAACTCGCCGCCAATTAGATAAGCAACCACGCAGCATTATATATTAGGGTTAGTCTGTAACTTATACCTAAAGGAAAATACGTGTTTTTAATACTATTGTAGACTAAACATAAAAATACTTACGTTTTGAATTCTGTTGATTGTAGTTGCGTTGAGTTCTGAACTCTATTTTTTATCCATGAAATATGAACCATGGCTTTTTATTTAAATATACACACAACTTTGTATTATTGGGAATTATAAAGCAACTCCAAATAATACATTAATAGGGTCTATTAATAAACGATTTATGTGAAGTTGAAAGTAGGCGCTGGATTGATTTATATGAAACATATAACAATGAATGTATCGCGTCAAGAATAGGAAAAAGGAAAGGTCACGTATTTCATTTCCTCATCAAGGGGGAGGTCGGGGTGCTCGAGCTTTCCGAGCTCCTTCAGCCACAATCATGGATTCCTAGCATACATACATACATTACGTATATACGTATGGTGGGATTAAGGATGGGTGTGGTCAGGATAGGATCGGAAGGAACGGAGTTAGGGTTCTGAGCATTCAGCATTCGCCTAAGCAGCCGCATATGGTGTGAATACCCCCTGACAAAACCTCATACAAGGTAGACGGTAACGGGAATCGAACCCATTACCTCCCGAATGCTAGGCAGGTCGTGTCACCACTACGCTACCAGCTCGGTCAAGAATAGGAACTGTCAGACGTTCTGTACTTTCATTACGAGATGGCAGTCTAGTCGACATGAAATTTTCACTTTGTAGACATGGAAAGTTAAAGAAAGCGAAAAATATTGTAACCAACTCGTTCGCAACGCTCACTCGTTAAAACTTCTCATCGTTAATCGCCTCCATTCGTATACGTGAAGGTTACATAAATATCTATAATATATAAAGAGAAACTATGAATTTTTTATTTTTCATTTTACGATGATAATAGAATGCAATAAATTGTGTGCATTAGATTTATAATGAAAATCTACATCTTGAAAAGACATTTTCATTTACTAACTTAAAGCAGCAAAACTTTTTACATAAATTACTCTATATCTACCTTGTAAACAATAGAAATTGCATCTGCCTTCAATATTCTACGTAAGCTAAAAACTTCTCGAACAGACATAAATATGAGAAGACACTTGAAATTTAATTTAACTCAAAGTTAAAATGAATGAATTCATTTTCTCCCATTTTTCCTATTCATTAAACGTGATAATTACCTATAAACTTACTTACGTTCTCGAAACCTATCAATATCATGAACTGGTTGATACAGGTTTCCATTGCACATATCATCTTTTATCCAATTATTAACCGCCGGCGTTTTGTAAATTGGTTGTTAACATAATGATAACCGTACAATTGCGGTTGCTATTTCTATTACAGCCCTTAATTTAATATTAGTTTATTATTTTAAATGTGGTTACTGTAATTGAATGCAGATAAAATTCATCAAATGCGTGACTTGGAACATTTCCCATTTATCTGCATAGATTTAGAGTTTGTCCTTTTGCGCCGCCTCACTCGTAAATAATATTATTGTGTTAAGATTACTGTGCTGTAACAAACATCAAAGGGATCTAGAGCATAAAAGCATAAACCCAAAATCTAGCACGCCCCCAATGAATGCTTATTAAAAATATCTGGTGTGAAACACCACACGACCTTCGAGCCTACAAAATGGAAATGCAACCTCTTTTATAATAAGTTCATTACAAAAATAAGCAACATTGTAAAAACAAAAATAATAATTATGTCAAACAGACGTTTAAAACTTCATATCAGATAGAGGTTAATAGACATTTAAAAATTCAAAAGACATGAAATAATTTTAACTATAATTTGATTAGGATAACCATGCAACCTCTTTTTTATATGTTCATAACGAAAACAGGCAACATTGCAGAAACAAAAATAATGTCAGAATGACGTTTAAAACTTCATGTCAGAGATTAACAGAGGGGAAGGTCCTAATATGGGCCCCCTTTTATACTTTTTTTAATAACTCGAAAAATATATCTGTAATAATGCCAAAATTTGCATGCATATACTTCAGAGGTTTATTATCGATGCTTGATAGAGTATTTTGTGTTTAAAATAATAAAAAATTATGTAAAATTGTAAATTTTTCAATCTAGGCCAGAGTGCATGGAACATGGGCCATAAATAAAAATACCTAATATAATTTCTTAAATGCAAAATAAGAACTTTATTTCTAAACAAATCACGAACAGAGTAAAATATAGCTACTGAACACTGCTCATGTACCCACATGCTGCACATGAGACATTGAACCCATAATTCCCCCTTTGTATCATCCTTGAAGTGACAATCGCAGAACATGCATACCGCATCAACATTATTATTTGGAACCTCACCAATTTCTTTCATGTCAGCGACATCAGGCACTTTTAAGGACCCTACTATAGGCTCTGCAGGGCTCGACTCGGCTGCATCAGGTTCTTTTGAGCACCCTGCTCTTGGTTCTTGAAGTGTGTTTGGGGGCACCGAATTTACCATGGTTTTCTTTGAACACCCTGATTGATGAGGCTCTGTTGGAAAGTCTTCCCCCAATGCGATAGGTTGAGACTGAGTGAAATCAATAGATGTTGCAGAAGTTGAGCAGGACTTTTCTGCTTCAATTTGTTCACCAATGAAATCCGTGCCAGAAAAAATATTGCGGTTAAACGGATAAATCCCAGCTACTCGGAAGCCGTTTGCTGCTATTTCCCTGGTTAGTGATTTTAAAAATGCCCGTCCTACTAATTCAGCTAAGTCAAACTGTGTTATGGCTCGTTGATTTTCACGTATCCAGTACCTGATTTTTTCGCTGTAGTAAACCTTGAAGCTACCCATGAAGGTTTTGTCCAAGGGCTGTAATTTATGGGTGGCATGTGGGGGTAGTGAAATAATTGAAATGTAATTCTGTCGAGCTAAATTAATCACATCAATATTCAGAGTATGACTGTAGTGTCCATCTAGCATCAACAATACAGGGGATTCAGCAGTTGGTTTTACGAAGTCTACGAAGTGCCTCATCCATTCTGTGAACAGGTTTTGCTCCACCCATCCACTTGGGTGGACTATATATATGGATCCAGGTGGGGCACCCCGCATAAGTTGGTCATTTCGATTTTTTCTTGGAAAAACCATCATCGGTGGGACATATTGTCCGGCTGCGCTCATGGTTACAATAAGCGTAATTAAAGATCCGCGCTCAGCTGACGTTACTGACGCTATTTGTCTTTTTCCTTTTCGAGCAACTACTTCTGCAACTTTGCTTTGAACTCGTCTCGTCGACGTTAAAAACTCTATGAGGTGGAAAGTTATGCTTGTCGTATTCGGCTTCCAAGAAGTTGAAGATCTCTTCTACATTGTTTCTATTAAAACCTAGCGCCCTAGCAAATGAAGTGCCAGTTGGTCTTCGCGTTGACAATACATTTTTATGGCGACGTAAAAATCCGTCTAATCAACTACGTCCAGCCGCGCCGTTTTTAAAAGGATGCTCTATTCCGTTTCTTAAAGCTAAGTTATAGGCCATTCTTCGAGCATCTTTTCTTGTGAGCCCATAATACTTCGCTTCCATGACTAAAAGATATTGAACCAGCTCCTCCTGTATTTCACTTCCTAAAATAGTTTTCAGCCCACGTTTAGTTTGTACGATTTCTTCTGATTCTGAATTTTCAATTTGCAAAAACCTTTGTAATGTAGATCTCGGAACGTGATAGTTTTGAGCAGCCGTTCTAATGGCTTGTCCTTGGTTTTTAACTGCTTTTATTACACGTATCATGCTATCCCGAGACCAAGTCTTTCTTACATTTTTTGAAGTATATTTTGGTTTTGTTCTAGGCATTGCAACTGAAAAAAAAATTAATTAACATAGGTCCAAATATGGGCCCCGGTTCATATTTAGACGCAGAAGTGTCCCATAATACAAACAGTCAACGTCTAACAAAATTACTAAGCTAAAATTTTATAGGGTTAAATACACCCTTTCTCAAAATGCTTACCTTTATTAATGATATCCGTACTACCTAATGCAAATGAATTGTAATTAAAAAAGCTAAAGTTTCAATCAAAATAGGCGATTTTCACTAACTGAGAAACAATATTTCCACTGTCACAGAAATTAAATTATAACGCAAGTCAAATGTCAACCGAGAGTTTGCGATAGCGTGTGCATAAATCAAACTGCAAGTCGGTGAGAGTAATTTAAGATACGGTTAAAAGATGGCACCACTCACTTTGTAGAAATATCAAGGTGTCCCATATTTAGGACCTTCTCCTCTAATCATATACAGGGTAACTACGAAGAATTCGTATACGTATTCTTTGAACAATTTTAAGCAAAAATGATTATGTGCAATTTTTCCCAATTCCTAAGCCCTAAGGAAATATGAGCGGTTGAAGAAAAATGTAAAAGTAAGTAACGAGAATACTCTTAACGGCTGCTTAAATCTCAAGTCTTAAAATTATCATAAAATAAAACTTTTAATAACCAATTTCATTAACGAATTAACAAGAACACAACATAGCACAAAAATGCACATAAAATAACGAGGTAACAAACAAAAATGGTTACAGTTGTTCAAAATGAGATCCACCAACCTCCACACATAATGTCACACGCCTTCGCAGCTCTCTTTGCCATTCGATATTTGCGAAATTGTCACGAATCTTGGTAAATGCATCTAAAATTCGTTCAATCAGTTCTTCTGTTGAAGATGGTTTACTCCACCCGTACACTAACGACATAACATTGCCCCACACATAAGTCTAAAGTGTGAGATCTGATGATCTGGGCGGCCAGTGTACAGGTCCGTTTCTACCAATCCATTGGTTGAGAAATTTCTGTTCAAAAACTCCGTTACAACACTCCCGTAGTGTGCGGGAGGCCCATGCAAATACCACATGTATTGACGTACAATTAAGGGAACATCTTCAAACAATGCTACTATATCTTCTCCCAAGAATTGTTTGTGCATTTCGGGGTTTAAGTGCCCATTAAAAATGTAGGGTCCAATGAGACTATCTCCGATAATCCCGGCCCAAACATTTACCGTGAAGCGATGTTGAAATCCGGTAAATTCATGAGCATTTTCATCTGACCAAACGTGCTCATTGTGACTATTGTTCACTCATCCCGAGAAAAATTTGCTTCATCACAAAACTGTAACTGGAATGCTATCATCATGTGTGGTCATCCAATCACAAAACCGAACTCTTGGAGCCAAATCGACGGGTAGATGGTGCTGAACGGGTTGAAGGTGATACGGACGCATTCCATTTTCGCAAAGAATTTTTGAAATTGTGCTTCTACCAGTGGCTGCTTTTATTCTCATAATGCTCGTTCGGCTATCGATTTCAACTTCTGTCAGCACCTCTTCTGCAAACGAATGTCGTGGAGACTCTCGATCACTTTGATGTGTAAGATAACTTCCTGTCTCTCGAAAGCAGCGAAAAGTCCGGGCTACCGTTTTGTCAGTAGGAGCACGACGATTTGGAAAACAATGTTGGTACTCTGGTGCTGCTGCATAACAATTACCGTTAAACAAGTCGTACAGGAATACCATATCACTGTATTGCTCATTTGAAAATTGATAAGGCATTCAAATAATGTTTGATACAAATGACATGAAACGTCAAATAAGACACATTTTCTCAGTTTATTGTGGTAATACTTGCTCGGCAACCAACATTGCCGTACGATTTTTACAGTGTGAACAACTATAACAATTTTTGTTTGTCACCTCGTTATTTTATGTGCATTTTTGTGCTATGTTGTGTTCTTGTTAATTTGTTAATGAAAATTGTTATTAAAAGATAATTTTAAGACCTAAGCAGCTGTTAAAAGTACTTCTTTACTTATTTTTACATTTTTCTTCAACCGCCCATATCGCCTTGGGGGTTAGGAAATGGGAAAAATTGCACATATTCATTTTTGCTTAAAATTGTTCAAAGAACACGTATACGAATTCTTCGTAATTCCCACGCGAACACCCTGTATACAGGTTAACTTAACCCTCCTTTTGTGTTTGCGTCAATATGACCCAATCGCTTTCTTCTAATGTGCATAATTCGTTAATTTATTTAAATATTTCGTTGCCACTGCATGACTTTTACTTTATTACTCTAATAACGGTGTACCTAGATTGATATTAGAGAATTATAATTATTTTTTTTTAAATGCATGCGTGTGGTTCAAATTAGAAGAACGAGAATCAGATTATTATAATAGACGAATTTATTTTATTAGTTTTATTTTATTTTCATAAATATAAATAACTTACATAATATTGGCACATTATTGCGCAATATTGCGCATATTACAGGCATTATTTTCGTACCACTAAAGTAGTTTATTCCTGTTGAGACTTGTCTGTGGCTCTGCGTATAAATTCAGCCAGTGAGCATCTGTGTGTTAGTTTCCTAGTAAACATCAAACTTGATGCTATACTATACTATAATAGGAAATACCTAACCATTGAAATTTATTATTGAAAATGTATAGTAAGAGAGTGCTTACGGATAGTGAACTTCAGAAACCTTTGTACGTTTCGGATAGTGATTCTGATGCTGTTGAAGAAGAAGACCATTTGTCCGAAACCAAGATATAATAGCGAATCGAATGATGAAGTGGAAGTTACGATTTCAGATGAAGCTGGTACGGATAATCACGTAATTTCAAAAGATAGCAATATAGTATGGAATGAAAAGACACATCAATCGGGAAGATTATCAGCAGCAAATATTATTTCGTTGATTCCTGGGCCAACAAGGTATTCTATGTCGCAAATAATTGACATAAAATTCACGTACTTCTTATATGTGACACCCAAAACTGTGAACCTAACCTTGAAAATGTGAAATTTAGAAGGCAAAAGACTTTGTGGAGACACGTTTCAAGAACTAACATTAGTTGAACTGGAAGCATATTTTAGCCTACTGTTTCTAGCTGGAGTGTATAAATCTCATGGAGAGGCAACAGCCAATCTGAGGGATGGAAATGTAGGTCGTCCAATATTCAGAGCAACGATGTCCCTACAACCATTTCATATAGTTGCACGTATAATTCGCTTTAACGATAAAAAACTTGACCACAACGATGCCAAACTGATAAATTAGATCCCATACGAGATTTGTGGGATGATGGGTTGCAATTCTACCTAAGCTCTATAATGTTCACGAAAATGTAACAGTAGATGAGCAACTGATACCTTTTAGACGCCGTTGTCCTTTTAGACAGTACGTCGCGAATACACCTGCTAAATATGAAGTCAAGATTTGGACTATATGCGAATCTGTAACTGCTTATGTATATAACATGCAAGTTTACCTCGGGAAAAAAAAGGTGAACCTCCAGAGGGAGGTCAAGGTAAAAGAGTTGTGCTAGATCTTACTTATGGTCTAACAGGTCACAACGTAACATGTAATAATTTTTTTACCTCGTACGATCTGGAGCAGATGCTATTGAAAAGAAAAATATCCATGCTTGGCACTATTCGCAAAAATAAGCCTGAATTGCCAGCCGCATTGGTCTGCAACAGGAAAGAAGTTCTTTCTTCAAAATTTTACTTTACCAAGGACACGTCGATAGTTTCCTATATTCCCAAACGGAATAAAAATGTTACGCTCATGAGCACAATGCACCACGATAACGCAGTGTGTAACCAAGATCATAAAAAGACAATAAAAATCCGTTTATGATTTCAGATCACAACAAAACTAAAGGTGCTGTAGACATGTTAATGACATAAACATGCAGACGGCAAACTAAAAGATTGCCAATGACTATCATTTACAATATAATGTGCGTTTCAGCTTACAACGCTCATGTTCTGTGGTGTGAAGTAACTCCAATCTGGAATGCTGGAAAACTTACAAAGCAGCGACTATTTCTTCAAGAACTGGGTAATTCCTTGATCACTCCATTATTGCAAGAAAGAAAACGTCTCCCTCGAAGTATTCCTGCAGCTGAAATTGTTATAAAGTCACGTTCTTCAACCAGTAATGCCGAAGTAAGGGAACAATCGACCACAACCCAGCGTAAAAGATGAAATTTTTGTCACTATTCAAATGAGAATAAAACTAATATTGTATGTCGTAATTGTTCAAAATACCTATGTAAAGTTAAAGTATATTAATACCGTAAAGACTGTAACAAATAGATGTATGTACCTAACTACTACAGGTGTTCTTTACATAACACTTATAATAATAGGTATTAAAAATAAAATAACGCAATAATATCTGGAACACTACACACGCAACTCTGTGAACAGCATATTATGAAACTTTATGTAGAAATGTTATGCAAAATTTTCTTTAAAAATATGGCTACACCTTTTCTTATAAAATTAATCGCTAATCAGGTATTGAAAAAATTGAACACCTCCTTCATGAATTGTTTGCCGCTAAATTACACGTCGTATCAATAAATTGCGTAGAACATAATTTATCCATATGTTTTAAGTCTATATCTAGGTATATTTACATAAATATAAAAACCAAACATTGCTCCTAATAAACCCACCTCTCCGCCGCTAGATTTCTTCCAAAATCTAATCAACTTCAAGTGAAATGAAAAAAAGCTCAAATACAAAATTTTAACTACGTAGGTGTTTTCGTTCCGTAGTTATCGTGGATACTAACATAGTTGCGTAGTTAACACAATATAACGTAACCTACACGCCATTTCCTTGAGGGGAGGCAAACAATCCTTGCCTCTTACTTATTTTTCATTCACAATCTTTCTCCATACTTTCCTATCTCTCCATATCTCAATAGCTTCCGCAAGATTCATACATTGTCTCTGACATGAAATTTAATTCTTAAAACTGCTTATATTTATTTCCTTTAGCATACATTCTATTGCATGCAGCCAAGTTTTACGCGGCCTATCATGCCCGACCTTACCTCGAACCTCACCCATATACAGCGTGGAAATTAATTAGCGGATAAATTCGGTAATTCCGTTAATCTGTATGAAAGAGAAAAAATCTAAAAGGGGTATAGCGATTTAAATTACAGGTCATATGGAAAAGGTTTTTTCAGATGTTTTAATCAATTGTTGTGAAAGTTGTGACGTCATCAATATTCCTTTTAAATTTTTAATTTTAATCTCTTTTCAACGATATAAAAGTTTGAATAGGTTACATAAGAAAAAATTCAAGAAACACGATCCTACAGTTAAAAAAATTAATAAATTAAATTAACAGACTAATCCTAGTTACCGGGGTTTTAATAAGAAACAAAACCCTGTTTACACTTTGACAAGCGATCTGTTTAATGCGTTTTTAATTCCCTCTGTATAGTTCGTATTAATAACCTTGTTTGGCAAAAATGGCATCGCTCCCAGAGTAACAAAGAATTGAAGTTTTAATGTTGATTGGGTATGGCGATCGAGTTAGAACTCATCAAGAAGTATGTCGACTTTTCAGAGACAAATATCCCAATGAGCAAATATCTAATCCACAGTGAGCAGAATAGAAAATAAACTTCAAGAACACGGTACTGTGAGAGATCTTTGAAAAACTGACGTCCAGTGACAAAATTAACCGAAGATGTGCTGAAATCTCAAGATAATTGGTATTCAACTAGTCGAAACGCCGCTTTGGAACACAATGTGAGCCATACTTTGGTGCTGAAATATTTAAAAATACAAACATTTCATCCTTATAAGGTAAAATTGATTATTGAGTTATCAGAGACTGACTTCTGTTGAGAAACCAGATAGTTCCAGCTATTCAACGACTCAAAATAAATTTTGATGACATTTGGTATCACGAAGATGGCTGTCCTGCTCATACTGCAATACGAGTTTAACAGATTTTGGAAACTACGTTCCCTAACCGTATTATTAGTGGAAAAGGTACTATTGAATATCCTCCTGGCTCACTTGATATCGCGCCGAACGACTTTTTGGTTAGGGGATACATATCCCAGCAAATTTATGGGCGCAGGCATGAACGTGCTAACAATTTGGATGGACTTCGTGTCAAAATTACAGACTATTTAAACTGCATCACCCAAGAAATGTGTATTCTGTTCATTTTTAAAAATAGTTGGTTTTTCAATAAGAATTATAATGCTAAAGTTAAACCTTAAACTTATGTTATATTATCATAGTAGAAATCGAACCATGTCATAAAGTCGCAATTACAATAAACTTAAGTATTTACTTAATAGTTTCAATGAACACGCAAGTTTTCAATATCATCTTAATTGCTTTGGTTTCATTAGAAATGTTGAAGCTAGATTAAAGGAGACTTAAGTAGTTCATATTTTGTGCCTACATGTAAATATGTACAAGTGGCAACATCGGTAAAGTTATGTCTCTCTGACACTCATATAATGCTTATTGAGTTTCTTTCTAGCTTATTATAAGTCAGACCCAATAATGTTATTCCATACCTGTGTATATGTATATATATATATATATATATATATATATATATATATATATATATACATATATACAGGGTGTCAGTTTAAGATGAAATGCATGGGGATATTGGAAACCGTTAGAGATACGAAGATGGTTAAATGGAGAAAAGTTGCGTCATTATATGCCCAAGAAGTAACCATGGTTACATGTCAAAAATCCTTCCATTACTAGACACAGGGTGATAACTGAAAATATGCGTTTTCTAAAAATCGCTATATCTTGTTTCTTGCAAGAGATACATCCACGATTTTTGGAGGATGGGGTAACAGGTAGCGAGGATTTCAAAAATGATTTTGTAAAAATCTAGGCCTACTAGATTTTGAGATAATGCACGCAACTTTCGATTTTCTTATGGACGCCATATTGGATTTTTGCATTTTGAATTCTTCATAAAAATGCTTTTCAACCATATATCATATGTTTATAATCTGCCAATGAGAAAGTGTCAAATTACACAATTAAATTTATATCAAAGCAACTTTGACATATTATGTATTTTAATTAAATGAAAATTAATCTACAAATTAAACTAACTATTGAGAACAATATTATTGATTATTAACATAAATCATAATAATAAAAGTGACAAAAACAACAAAAATAAAATTTAATATTATACTGAATTTTACTATTAATTAATCAAATGCTCGAATAAACCTCCATTCTCTTGCAATAATTGAATAGATGGTTGATTGGCAAAGGCCTAGTTTGATATAAATTTAATTGTGTAATTTGACACTTTCTCATTGGCAGATTATAAACATCTGATATATTGGTGAAAAGCATTTTTTATGAAGAATTCAAAAATGCGAGATGATAAGGAACTCTTGTGATGCAGTGCTAACTCGATGCAGATGGTGTTTGCAGGAGAATGAAGGTTTATTCGAGCATTTGATTAATTAATAGTAAAATTCAGTATAATATTAAATTTTATTTTTTGTCACTTTTATTATTATGATTTATGTTAATAATCAATAATATTGTTCTCAATAGTTAGTTTAATTTGTAGATTAATTTTCATTTAATTAAAATACATAATATGTCAAGGTTGCTTTGATATAAATTTAATTGTGTAATTTGACACTTTCTCATTGGCAGATTATAAACATATGATATATGGTTGAAAAGCATTTTTTATGAAGAATTCAAAAATGCAAAAATCCAATATGGCGTCCATAAGAAAATCGAAAGTTGCGTGCATTATCTCAAAATCTAGTAGGCCAAGATTTTTTCAAAATCATTTTGAAATCCTCGCTACCTGTTACCCCCATCCTGCAAAAATCGTGGATGTATCTCTTGCAGAAACAAGATATAGCGATTTTACAAAACGCATATTTTCAGTTATCACCCTGTGTCTAGTAAATGGAAGGATTTTTGACATGTAACCATGGTTACTTCTTGGGCATATAATGACGCAACTTTTTCTCCATTTAACCATCTTCGTATCTCTAACGGTTTCCAATATCCCCATGCATTTCATCTTAAACTGGACACCCTGTATATATATATATATATATATATATATATATATATATATATATATATGTACATTAAGAATTGAAATTAAAATTGACGTATTGCACTTAAAATGGATTTCTGAGCGTGGCATTTAAATTTTCATTAGTTACTTAATTAAAGTTGAGGAAAATTTTTTTTCCTGTAAGTTTTTATAACAGGGTTTTAAAATTAAAATGTATTTGTTGATAAGATATGTTCAAATCTAAATTGGAGAATTATGAGATCACTGTTGTAAGTTGTTTGTTTCGATCAGTTTTCCACTGATGTCCTTTGAAAAGCGTGGCTTATAGGTTGACGCCGTGTTTCTGTCAAGATACAATATTTCAGTCCGTTTGGAGTTAAGAAATTATCGTTACTTTTGATGAAATATTTCTCTGGGCTACAGTTTGTACTTAAATAAACGTGATAGCATGGGTTGGATACAGGATGCGGCACTAACAGTTTTCGTTGAAAGCGTGATGAGAAGAATATGATGAAATTTTCTTAAGGAGGGAAGAGGTTGTTTTTGCGCGGTTAATTAAAGCGCGGACTCAAAACTGACCGTCGTGTGTTAAATATGTAAGATGTAACGCGTGGTGTGCGATATGAAAGACCTGGAGAACCGAACGTTTCGGGAAGATTGTGAACAACCAAAGCAACGTCTGGATGTATATATACAGTGGTTCACCTCTACAGGGAGTTTATAGAATTTTGGATACTTGGTATCGTTTACGTATGTAACATAAGAGGGTTTGCGTTTTTTTAAGTGCATCCTATTAGTGAATTAATTAACGCAATTTTGCGAATTGACATTATATACATTATAAAAACGGTTATGAAGGCACACCAATATTTACGTTTAATAGCGATCAGCCCTAACAGACGAAGGACTCATTGTACATCACTTTGTAAATACTTACGTTAATTACAAATAGACTTGTAAATACAGCTACCCATATAACTCAACAGTGTGTAAGTAATACCGTATGCATAAGCTTCTGTGTACATAAGCTCTATAACGTCGTTATTCGGTTAATTACGAACGCAACGTTAACGAATTTGCTGTTTGGAAGTCGCTACATTTCGTTGCCGTTTAAAAGCTATTAAGCAATTTTACTGACGAGAGCATCGCCGAGGAAACCGTTCATGACCGGATGGTTTTTCTGTGGATTTAGTTTACAAGCGACGGGTGTACCATTAGGTAAAATTGGGTTAAAGAAACCATTGAACACCCTCGTACGAATCAATATTATTTGCAGGTGTGTGATTTCACTCACTAAAATTTTGACAAGTTCTGACTTAAAAGAGTCGTTTCTTAATGCCTTTAAGAACTCGTTTGGGCGTTTCTAGCTTTTTTCAATATTTTAGTTATTAACGTCATAAGGTCGATATGTAGCGAACAACGTACGCGGTTGAAGTTTGTAGCCGAGGTTTATAATCAACCATATATATATATATATATATATATATATATATATATATATATATATATATATATATATAATAGGTAACGGACCGAGAAAATTTTATTGTAATAAACATTGTTTCCGTAATAGAAAGGATAATTTACGGGTTTAAATATCTTGATAATCAATTGTAATGTGCTAATGTTTTCCGTGATATTTTATGTGTCTTATGTAAGAAATGAGGGAACGTATGTAATTGATATTTCAGTAAGAATTGAACAGAAAGAGAAAATATATATTAGGGTAGAGAAACAGGTGTTCTGCAGAAACTGGCTTGACGAACTGTTGAAAATTTCTAAACGCACAATCATGATGCAAAAATGTAACTAATTTAATAGAAAAATCTGGAACACTGGAACTGTGGCAGGAATTGTAACAAACAAATACACATGACAAAATTAAAAAACGAACGCGTTTCGATAGTACGCTATCATCATCAGCAGTCGACCGCTGATGATGATAGCGTATATCGAAAGCATTCGGTGTTTTTAATTTTGTTACTGTATATGTTTGTTAGTGATTTAATAATTAATTACGATGTGGTATACCGCAGATCAAAGGACGTCTTTGTTAGCTACTAGGAAATTCGAGACCGACGAATGCATATTTTAAAAATCAATATGAAATTGTTCCGACCTAATAATGTCTTGTTTTTTATTATTTTTGAAAAATGGGGGTTGATCTCGGGGGTAGATATAGTTAGTTTGAAATCGGAGAGGAAGGCAGTTACTGTTAAAGTTCTGATCCAGCCAGGTCGATTTGATTAATTAAATACCTTTATTGTAAACAGCCTGAAAACCTAAGCAGGTATTTTAATGGCAATTAAAACTCGCAGCAAATAATTCTACAAGCCTATCTTACGTATTAAAAATCAAGCATTATCTTACCAAAAGTATCTCATTACGCACGCGGGCTCATTAAGTTGAAATCTGTTAAAATAAAAGGGACAGTACAGGGAACCCTCGTGCACTTTGGCGAATTAGCATTGTTGATTGTTGATTGTATTTACCTTCCGGTTATAATTGTAAATAGGCAATTACCGATTGATCTACATACACACGGGTTCAGATAACCATTAGAACACCTCGAATTTAATTATTACTGTTTTGATTGTGTTGTGGATGTGTAACCTAAGATAGTGACGATGTATTTTTCTAACGCAGTCACGCAAGCTTATGTATCGGTCACGTTGTTATGATTTATTTGTACACACCCTTGTAATGCTTTGTTTTAATGAGTTTTCTGTGTCTTTGATTCAGTCTGTATAAATATAATTTCTTGCCAGCGAACTAATTTCTCTTTACATGTAATTTATGGTAATTGTACGCAAGTGTGTAAGACACATGGTTGTTATTACTATTTTTATTCTGATTTATTTTGGACACAATTGTGGGTGGATTCTATTGGTTTTTTTCTTATTGTATTTACGTGTAGCTAAACTGCTTTTTATTTATTTTTTTCTTAATGTTTTAATGGTTTAATGGTTTAATGATTTAATGGTGTTTTGTTATGTATTGAACCCTTTCATTGTTTTTTGTGTTATTGGATTTATTAAGGTACTTGTGCAATTACTTATTTATCAATAAGTTGGGTTTTCTTGGTGGTTCTTTCCCAAAATAGAACGGGTTGAACCATCATTGCGCAAAGCTCGTTAATTTTAATTTGAGTAGTTTCATTGTTTACCTGTCCCGCATGATGCAACACTTAACCTCATCAAGCTTATTTAATTCAAATAACACAGCGTACTACCACTAGACGGCCAATTCTTTTGATCAGATTTGAGGTTTGCGGGTAATTAAATATCAGACTTGTAAATAAATTGTAATGTTTGCATTATTGCCAGAAAAGGCAATGCAAGGTAAGCAATTAATTTGAGTAATAGTAGCATTATTGTCAGTGAAGTGAAGATAAATCACTTAGCGATTATTTTGTTCTTGATTTGACCTACATATTATATATATATATATATATATATATATATATATATATATATATATATATATATATTTATTATATATATATATATATATATATATATATATATATATATATATATATATATATAAGAAGACTTGTGATAATTTAACTAGCGTAAAAACCGTCACACATTGTATTAGAATGGTTGCAAAGAAAATGAGAGCTTGTGAATCCTTTTCGTCTGAAAAAATGATTCAGACCGAAGTTGTGACGGGGAATAGACTAGGAGGAAGCCATATTCCGTTTATTTATCTTACTAATAGCTCTAATTGTACAGTAAACATTAATTATTATTTTGGAAAGTAATTAAGATTCAATTTGTTCGTTATTAGTATAATTTCAGTTTAATTAATAAAATACGCACCGTTCATTAATGTGGCCACTTCTGTAAAAAACTTAGAAAATCACATCTAGACCTATTATAATTATTTCCTGTACGGTAAAATGTGTACAATATTCATATGTTATCTTCCCTTTCTGATCCGTCATTTTAAATTTCAATGCGGTTATGATGAATGTAACAGGTCAACCTTTCTACGTCTCAGGGAGCATTTTACATCTTGCTACTGATAAAGTAATAGAATCTTAGGTATCAGGGAAATACAATGGATTTTTTAAGACTAATGTGGAGGTTAGTTGGTGGAGGCGCTCTGGTCAGAGGCAAATAATTCAGTGTCTTAAAAAATAGTGTTATTCCCAAAGTGCGTGCATGCAATATTTTTTCGAAACTGGAATGATAGATTGCATTTACACCATTGATAGAATTTCATTTGAATTTATGATTGTTTAAAGATAAGATAAAATATCTGAGATGCTAAACTATCAATTTAAGTGCATTCGTAGCGAAATTTCTTCATTTTGAGGACGGTTTCGGAATAATTAAATTTGGAAACTAATTGTGCTTATATTAAATCATACCAACTTTTTGTTGGAACAAAAGAAAAATAAATTAGGTTGCTTTGAAAAATCGAGAAGTAAATGTGATTCAGAATTAGAAACACGGAAACGTCATTTATGCATATGAGACATTTAGATTTATATCGTAATCATGGCGGATGATACTGAAGAGATTATTGACGATCTAGACTTCCACTGTTGCAACACACCTCGTGGAAGTAGATACTACAATAGAAATATACTTACTGATGATCAGCAAATTGAACTAAACCGATTTAAAAACGATACTATACGTCAAAATAACAAATATTTAGCATCGCACCCAGAAGTAAGTCCCACTATTCCTTATCTGAGGTAACCTAATTAATTTACAGATAAGAGCTTTAGTAGCATTAGCCACCAGGCACATTTTACTACTTCGACCACGTTCAAATTTACACGAACACCTCGCACATTTTTTCATGCAAAATCCAAAAAACATTGAAGCAGCTGTAGCGCAATATCTTCAGGACAGAGAGCCTTGTGTATATGAGGGCAACAGCGCAGTAAAGTTAGACTATTCTGAAGGTTCAGAGGAAGATAGTACTTCTACCGAAGAGGACGCGTTTCGTTTATCCCCCAAAAACACAGATACGTTTCAAGCTGTTCAAACTGTAATGAGTTTCTATTTAAAAAGGAAAATCAGTTTAAACTTGTTTTAGGAAAGTTTTCATTATATGAGCACGTCATTAACAGGTAGGTTTTTCCAAGCTGAGCAACTTAGTGAGTTCCCAATGGAAGATAACGATGTAGGTGAGCAAACTTCGAATGAAGATGCTAAATTAGAAGAGAATGTTTGTGAGTATGATACAGAAAGCGAAATACCGGAGAACCCCGTTGCCGACAATGGTGCAGGAGACGAATTTCTACAAAGTGATGTTAATAACGGCAAAGCTGATAGTGATACCTGAAGTAACAACAAATGTTAATGTATCAAGTGGCAAAAGTCAATTATGTTATAGTAAAATGTTAAAAACAAATGACTAATGTCAATAACTTTTTCAAAACTCACATTTTCTCATATTAAAGGTAACATCTGGAAGCTTGATTAAAAGAAAAGTTTCAAAAGCAAATGAGGTTGTTGCGATTTTCTCTTATTTCTTCTGCTTCATTTAAAATTAAAGACCAAATGTTATACTGTCGGAATTATTGATCATAAATTTATACGAATGTTTAAAGGTAGAACGGGATCTGTATATTTCTAATTATTAATTTCACGGATAGTCTCTTAGAATTAACCACTAGAAGCTTTCACTGGCCATCATAAGTAATGGATTTTGCTTTCAGTAAACCAATTCGCTCTTAGACTTTCACTATAAAATATTCTAATTAAATTTTGCAAAGCAAATGCATCTGGTTATTTTAGAGTGAAAATGGAAACACAGGGAATTATTTTACATACGCTAGAAACGGTTGTGATCGTTTTGAAAAAACATAAGTTGACATAATTATTGTTATACATATATGATTTTAGTAGAACTCACATAAACACGTGCCGCTGCTTTTCCTTTAGGCAAACCCCATTGTCGCTATTTAATGAGAGAGTGTATATTAAAATATTAATAATATGATGTAGATTTATTGTGATAGAATAAAAAAGTACGCATTATGAAATTTTCAAAGATGACTTTTAAAGGAGTTCCTGAAATTTATGTTTTCTCCAAAAATGAAACTGAATTATATAGTAATCTTGTAAAGAGTGACCAACATGGGGGTTGTTCAATAAAATTTGTATGTCACAGCTTCTCGCATTTGTTTTCAAATATCAAGAAAACCATTAAAACTAGAAGAGCATAGTTTCTCTATTTTCCTGGCTACCTATTAATAAATATGTGCTATTTTCTAATGTATTGGTGACGGCAAACACAGTTTAAAAGAGTACGGGGAGGTTTTAAGACAGCCATTAGCCTTAGAAGCTGTTATACAGTGCGTCAGGAAATACGTCACAAGGTTTGATCACAGATTTATGCCGTAAAAAAGACAAGTTTAAGGATAAGATAACGATCGTCAAAAATGTTAATAAACATTGATTTTTTCAAAATTTCGAGAAAACGAACAAATCTGTCCTAACAGTATGTGGTGACACAATACAAAATTACTATTTTTAATAAAATATTGAAATAGTGTCGTGCTACGAAGGAATGTGAATAAAACTATTTTATATGATTTTGAATTAAAGTTTTTTCGTAAAACAATACTATAGAGCATTCAACGGTTTTACACATTTTGAGTATATTCAAACCATGTAATTAGATTAAATTAGATCAGATGTCTAAAAGCAAAGGATGAAGGTATCCATAGAAACATTAATAATATCTAAAAACAAACAGATTATTATCAACATCCAAACCAGCTTCAAATCAACTGTCTATTATGACAGAAGATAAAGAATGATTTTCTTTTAAATGAATATATGGTTATCAATGAGAATGAGAACGTGTACGCGAACGCAAAAGTGAACATGAACGCAAACGTGAACGTAACCGTGACCGTGAAAGTGAAAGTGAACATAAACGCGATGGCGAACGTGAACTCGAACGCGAAAGCCAAGGCGAATGCGTAAACGTAAAAGCAAACGTAAACGTAAACGTAAACGTACACGTAAACGTAAACGTAAACGTAAACGTAAACGTAAACGTAAACGTAAACGTAAACGTAAACGTAAACGTAAACGTAAACGTAAACGTAAACGTAAACGTAAACGTAAACGTAAACGTAAACGTAAACGTAAACGTAAACGTAAACGTAAACGTAAACGTAAACGTAAACGTAAACGTAAACGTAAACGTAAACGTAAACGTAAACGTAAACGGAAACGGAAACGGAAACGGAAACGTAAACGTAAACGTAAACGTAAACGTAAACGTAAACGTAAACGTAAACGTAAACGTAAACGTAAACGTAAACGTAAACGTAAACGTAAACGTAAACGTAAACGTAAACGTAAACGTAAACGTAAACGTAAACGTAAACGTAAACGTAAACGTAAACGTAAACGTAAACGTAGACGTAGACGTAGACGTAGACGTAGACGTAGACGTAGACGTAGACGTAAACGCAAGCGCAAGCGCAAGCGCAAGCGCAAGCGCAAGCGCAAACGCAAACGCAAACGCAAACGCAAACGCAAACGCAAACGCAGACGCAGACGCAGACGCAGACGCAGACGCAGACGCAGACGCAGACGCAGACGCAGACGCAGACGCAGACGCAGACGCAGACGCAGACGCAGACGCAGACGCAGACGCAGACGCAGACGCAGACGCAGACGCAGACGCAGACGCAGACGCAGACGCAGACGCAAACGCAAACGCAAACGCAAACGCAAACGCAAACGCAAACGCAAACGCAAACGCAAACGCAAACGCAAACGCAAACGCAAACGCAAACGCAAACGCAAACGCAAACGCAAACGTAAACGTAAACGTAAACGTAAACGTAAACGTAAACGTAAACGTAAACGTAAGCGCAAGCGCAAGCGCAAGCGCAAGCGCAACGCAAACGCAAACGCAAACGCAAACGCAAACGCAAACGCAAACGCAAACGCAAACGCAAACGCAAACGAAAACGGAAACGTAAACGTAAACGTAAACGTAAACGTAAACGTAAACGTAAACGTAAACGTAAACGTAAACGTAAACGTAAACGTAAACGTAAACGTAAACGTAAACGTAAACGTAAACGTAAACGTAAACGTAAACGTAAACGTAAACGTAAACGTAAACGTAAACGTAAACGTAAACGTAAACGTAAACGTAAACGTAAACGTAAACGTAAACGTAAACGTAAACGTAAACGTAAACGTAAACGTAAACGTAAACGTAAACGTAAACGTAAACGTAAACGTAAACGTAAACGTAAACGTAAACGTAAACGTAAACGTAAACGTAAACGTAAACGTAATCGTAAGCGTAAGCGTAAACGTAAGCGAAAACGAACGCGTACGCGAAAGCGTAAACGAAAACGTAAGTAAACGTAAACGTAAACGTAAACGTAAACGTAAACGTAAACGTAAACGTAAACGTACGTAAACGTAAACGTAAACGTAAACAACGTAAACGTAAACGTAAACGTAAACGTAAACGTAAACGTAAACGTAAACGTAAACGTAAACGTAAACGTAAACGTAAACGTAAACGTAAACGTAAACGTAAACGTAAACGTAAACGTAAACGTAAACGTAAACGTAAACGTAAACGTAAACGTAAACGTAAACGTACCGTAAACGTAAACGTAAACGTGAACGTAAACGTAACGGAAACGTAAACGTGAACGTGAACGTGAACGTGAACGGACACGGAACGAGGGACGTGGTGAACACGTAACGTAACCGTGGCCGTAACGTGGACGTGGACGTGAACGTGAACGTGAACGAAACGTGAAAGTAAACGTAAACGAAACGTAAAGTGAAAGTAAACGTAAACGTAAACGTAAACGCAAACGTAAACGTAAACGTAAACGTAAACGTAAACGTAAACGTAAAAAACGTAAACGTAAACGTAAACGTAAACGTAAACGTAAACGTAAACGTAAACGTAAACGTAAACGTAAACGTAAACGTAAACGTAAACGTAAACGTAAACGTAAACGTAAACGTAAACGTAAACGTAAACGTAAACGTAAACGTAAACGTAAACGTAAACGTAAACGAAACGTAAACGTAAACGTAAACGTAACGAAACGTAACGTAAACGTAAACGTAAACGTAAACGTAAACGTAAACGTAAACGTAAACGTAAACGAAACGTAAACGTAAACGTAAACGTAAACGTAAACGTAAACGTAAACGTAAACGTAAACGTAAACGTAAACGTAAACGTAAACGTAAACGTAAACGTACGTAACGTACGTACGTACGGACGACGACGGACGTGACGTATACGTGACGTACGTCGTCCGTGACGTGAACAGAACGTAACGTAACGTAACGTAACGTAACGTAACGTAAAGTAACGTAACGGAACGTAAAGTAAACGAAACGTAAAGTAAACGTAACGTAAACGTCCGTCGTCCGTCCGTCCGTGTCGGTCGTCCCCGTCGTCCGGGTAGTCAACCGTCTGTCGTGTCGTCCGCCCGTGGTGCGTGGTGTGTGGTCGGGGGGGGGTGGGTGGTTGTGGGCGTGCGTGTGTGGTTCGTGACGTTGGACGTGGCACGTGCGTGGTGGGAGGTGGAAAGGGTTTTGAACGTTAACAAGTGAATGAAATTGGTAAAAATCTTTTGTTTTTTGAAAGAATAGGCAATAATTGACGGTTTTTAGTTAAAGTATTACGTATAATCGTCGTTTAAACGTAAACTTATAGTTTAGTACGTAAACGTAATACTAAACTAAAGTATAGTACAACACGTAAACGTACGTATAAACAACGAACATAAACGTACTAACTAACGTACAAGTAACTAAACTACGTACTAAAGTAAATAAAGTAAACGTAGTAAACGTCGTAAAGTGTGTACCCCCCCGTCGTAAACGTAAACGTACGTACTACGTAAACGTAAACGTAACGTAAACGTAAACGTAAACGTAAACGTAAACGTAAACGTAAACGTAAACGTAAACGTAAACGTAAACGTAAACGTAAACGTAAACGTAAACGTAAACGTAAACGTAAACGTAAACGTAAACGTAAACGTAAACGTAAACGTAAACGTAAACGTAAACGTAAACGTAACGTAAACGTAAACGTAAACGTCGAACGTAAACGTAACGTAAACGTAAACGTAAACGTAAACGTAAACGTAAACGTAAACGTAAACGTAAACGTAAACGTTAACGTAAACGTAAACGTAAATGTGAACGTAAACGTAAACGTAAACGTAAACGTGACCGTGAACGTGAACGTGAACGTGGACACGGACGCGGACGCGGACGTGGGCGTGGACGTGGACGTGACCTTGGCCGTGGCCGTGGACGTGGACGTGGACGTGAACGTGAACGTGAACGGAACGTGAAAGTGAAAGTAAACGAAACGTGAAAGTGAAAGTAAACGTAAACGTGAACGTAAACGCAAACGTAAACGTAAACGTAAACGTAAACGTAAACGTAAACGTAAACGTAAACGTAAACGTAAACGTAAACGTAAACGTAAACGTAAACGTAAACGTAAACGTAAACGTAAACGTAAACGTAAACGTAAACGTAAACGTAAACGTAAACGTAAACGTAAACGTAAACGTAAACGTAAACGTAAACGTAAACGTAAACGTAAACGTAAACGTAAACGTAAACGTAAACGTAAACGTAAACGTAAACGTAAACGTAAACGTAAACGTAAACGTAAACGTAAACGTAAACGTAAACGTAAACGTAAACGTAAACGTAAACGTAAACGTAAACGTAAACGTAAACGTAAACGTAAACGTAAACGTAAACGTAAACGTAAACGTAAACGTAAACGTGACCGTGAACGTGACCGTGGACGTGGACGCGGACGCGGACGCGGACGCGGACGCGGACGTGGACGTGGATGTGGACGTGGACGTGGCCGTGGCCGTGGCCGTGGCCGTGGACGACTGAACGTGAACGTGAACGTGAACGTGAACGTGAACGTGAACGTGAAAGTGAACGTGAACGGAACGTGAAAGTAAACGAAACGTGAAAGTGAAAGTAAACGTGAACGTAAACGTGTCCGTGTCCGTGCCCGTCCCCGTCCCCGTGTCCGGCTCTGTCCCCGTGTCCGGCTCCGGGTCTGTCACCGTCCCCATATCCGTCCTCGTGTTCGTGTCCGTGTCCGCCCGTGTGTGTGCGTGTGTGTGTGTGTTAGTGTGTGTGCGTGTGTGTGTATGTGTGTGTGTGTGTGTGGTTGGTTAGGTGGGTCTGTGCGTGTGGGTGTGTGGTTTCGTGCATGCGTGCTTGCGCACGTGTGTGCCTACGTGCGTGTGTGTGGGGGGAGTGGTGGAACACGCGCGCGGGATCTTTTTTGAACCGTTAACAATGTCGATATGAAATTTGGTACAAAAATTCTTTTTTTTGTTTTTTTTGGGAAAGAATTATGGCAGATAATTTGGCAGCGGTTTTTTTTTAAGTTAACATGTATTTACGTCTATTAATCTCTGTCTGATTTGAACATCGATCTGACATAACTTATTATTTTTGTTTTTGCAATGTTGCATATTTTCGTTATGAACGAATTAAAATAGAGGTTGCATAATTATCCTAAAGGATTGTTATTAAAGTTATTTCAATTTCCACTTTGTAGGTTGGAAGGTCGTTTGTTGTTCCACACCAGATATTTTGTACTAAACACAAGGCATCGAAAATTACCAAATTTATATTTGACAGTGCATCTTAAAACACTTTAAATATGTATTAAACAAAATGTGAAAATCCTTACGAAGCTTACTGTAAATTTTTATTTTATGATTGAATTAATATTTTTAAATGTCTATTAATCTCTGTCTGACATGAAGTTTCAAACGTCTGTTTGACATAGATTTTTGTTTTTACAATGCTGACTATTTCCGTAATGTACTTGTTACAAAAGAGGTTGCTAAATTATCCTAAAAAAATTATTATTAAAATTATATCATTTCGTTTAATTTCCATTTGGTAGGTCGGAAGGTCGTGTGGTGTTCCAGCCGAATATTTTATTAATAGAACACGTTTATTTCATATCACATATGATTCTATGTTTTTAGTTTACTTACTTACTTTACTTACCAACACTTGTGAGCGCTTTACTTGAGCAAAATGTGTTAATGTAACGTAATTACCTACGTGCGATGTGCGACATTCCGGATCGTAAAAGCCCTAAGTTTTGCATACCTATATTCTAGGGTTAATTAAAGTTCTTTTTCATAATTTCTTGTATTGTAGATCGAGGAATATAGACTGAACAAGAGATTTTTCTAGTTGACAATGTTGAATTATCTCCAGAATGTGTAAACGTCTTATTCAGAAAATTCTCTTTTCGCATGTTGAAGATCCTGTATTCCAAAATTTTCTATGCCAAAAATCTTCGCTGGGTCTATTTTATTGATTTGGTTTGCATTTCTTATTTGAAATAACATCAAAAATGAACAACAATGACTGACAACCTTCCTTCCGTAAGCTACTTTTCAAAAAATAGCATTTAAATAGTATTCTTAACCAAAAGGCAGTAAATTTGCTTTTTTTTTTGCAATAACCATAGCTTATATATCGGCAATAGTAAAAAAAAAGTTTCTAAAGATTCAAACGCTTTTACGAAAACCGCATTATCCCACTCGACACTATTCAAGGTCAAAATGGGTCAAAATATGACCGGCCACCCTGTATTAGATTATAATTTAATAACTTACAAAATTATTTATTAACTATACCCCATTATTGAAATTTGTAAATATCTTAGAATCTACCTTTAAACAACACAAAAGCTTAGTGATAACAAATGTTTCAAAAGTTTGGCACAAAATCCAACGGATGTAAAATATGCGAGAATGATAAAATATTAGGTTAGCTTTGGTAACATAAATTCTCTGAAAGTTTGTTTGCACTTTGTCAGTTCAGTTACAGGAATCAGTTGTACTAAAATGGTTTACCAATTAGATCTTCGTAATAATATTTAGAGTCTGCTTGGGCAAATACCTAAGCGAAAAATAGTTCGCATATTCGCAACTCAAAATATTTCCCGCAGAACTCTTTGTCGCACAATAGCGGATTGTGAACAAGGAATACCGTTTATAAAACCCCCAAAAAGTGGAAGACACAGACCTTTTAGCCAAACCAGAGCAGACAGATTAGTAAGAAGGGCAACAAATAGACTTGGAATGTCGGTCAGGACTTAGCAATGAAGTATAGAACTTCTAAGGATACAATTTTTGGGAATTTGATTCGAAATGGTCAAGAATAATGAAAAAGAAGAAAATGTCCAAAATATATGCCAAATCAGCTGGCACGGATACCACGATGTTGTCGTGTATTAAGGCGGATACACTTTGCCAACAACAACGTCGTTGATGATGAATCATATTTTACTCTGAGTAACTCAGAAATTAAGGGTAACGATCGTTTCTATTATAATGTGATGTTGCAAAATTTAATAATAAATAAATAGGTTGTAAAGATGTTCTCCTAGCAAATCGTTAAACTAACTAGAGATACAAACCATTCACCAAAAATAATGCCTTTGACTCAGTCGGTTGATTAAAATGGGCCGATTCAATCTTTTGACTTGCTAAATTACCACAATTTATTCTTAAATTATTTCCACACAACATAAATAATAAAAATGAAATGTAACACTAATAAACATGATCTCGGACGCCAAGTTATTTTTTTAATTATGCTCGGAATAATTAAACCGAGGTTGTTTACAATAAAAATTCTATCAAAATGTAAAAAATTAAAAATATACAAACTATGTTTATTAACAGTTAAATTAGGGTTATATAAAATATATCTTAAAAGTAGCCTTAAATTACTAAAAAATCATTAAACATAAATACCTGTTCGAAAAAACCTCTGGTATCTAAACGATTACGGAAATGTAAACCAAGGGTGATATCATCTTTGCACCAATATTGTGCAATATCTCGAAATAATACTTTACGTTGTAAACCACACCCAAAATGGAATTTTCCTTCTTATAAATTTATCTTCACGAAATTGAATGATCCGTTTATTGCATTTTCTTGAAATGTTTAAATAAAAAATTGCAGTCATAAAATGAAAGCGTACGTAAAAATAGAATTAAACTTATAATTAAAAGGTAATTAAAGTAATAAAAGTAAAAGTCAAAGTGTCAATCAAAGTACCTGCAAAGAGCAAATGTTTTAATTTTTATTATAATGCGTTAAAATATATCTTACCATTAAATCAATGGCACTTTTCGCAAAATTTAGGGGGAAACCCAAAAAAAAAGCTTCCTAAACAAAACAACATTCATCAGGAAGTGAAAAATGGACACTTTGGAAGTTGGATGATGACGCCTGCGCGAAAATATGAGCAGAAAAATGCTTTAAAGAGGTGGGAGTATAGACCCTTAAGAAGATCACATACCTATAAATCATTAATTAAAATTTTTTTCTTATATTTACAACTAAATGAACGAAGAACATAAATTACTGTATATTTTAATACAACTCAAAATAGGTTGTTGCACTATACCGATAAGATAGAAAACTGCCCTGAGAATGTTAAATATAGAGAAAAAGCAAAATTTTCTGGCGGCGTGTATGAGCGAAGCACTGGATAGTCAGCGCTTATATTCAGAATGGTCTAGTCAAACGAACATCATGCTGAATACGATATAATGTTTTGGCCAGACTTAGCACCATGTCACTATGCCAGGGAAACTCAAAACTGGCTCAACGCTCATAACATACTACTCGTACGACGAAACGACAATCCTTATAATCTATAATCTATTGAGCCGCCCAATAGAATAATTTGGGCTTAAGACTGTATGCGAAATGTTCGTAGAAAATTGCGTCTTGTTGAAAATCACGGACCACTTCATTTAATTTGAGTTATAAGTCTATTAATTATGTTTGATATCATAAGCTTAAACAAAACATATTTGTTTATAAAACTGAATATAATATATTATGTCAAACTTTTAGAGATATGTTATTGTTAATAATGACTTAATTTTACAAAGAGTTTTTATGAACGAATATCACTTTTTAACTTGATTATAAATTTGTATTTAAATAGATGACTTAATTAAAAACTCAATCAAAAATTTTTGTTTTGATTAAACTAAAGGCGTACGAAACCCTTTATACGATATTAGAAAAATAAAGTTTCAGTACAGTCTCTAATTTTACAATGCCAGAAAGTAATTAACAAGATAAGTTAATAACTTCCGCTTGAAAAACTAATTAAGTTAGAAACGCATTACTGAATTAACCAACTTTCACAAATACTTTGAAATTACGTTATAGACATTTTGAAAAATATTAATGACTAATAAACACTTACTTGGTATCCTGTTGATGGCACGTAGAGGTCGTAGAACACGTATTGTTCGTATCGCTGAAAAATTCAAATTTTCGACGTTTAGAAAATATTCAATAGCACCAGCAAATACGATAAATAAATCTAATCTGTTCCATGAGTCGGCTAAATAGGAACCAGCACCCCATACACCCATCGCTACCATTTTATGGTCATCTCGAGTGTAAAAAATGCAAAAATAAAATCATCGAAAACCTGAAATTAATTAGTATTAGTGATTTAATTTTCACTGGAGAAAGACTTACTTGTAGTATCTTACATCTATTACTATTACAATCGTCATCCACACAGGGTTGGTACATCCCAAGAGTGACGCAATTTAGTAAAATTACTATCATTGACACTCTTTCAAACCATGTAATCTTGTGTTAAGGAAATACTAAAGTAAAACTGGCAAAAATTCTACGTTTCCATAATAAAAAATGAACATGAAAATAATGAGAGAGATCTTTGTAACCCTCGCAACCGAATTGAGATTATGAGTGTGCTTAAGTTGACCTACAACACTTTCTATAGTTTGTTCTTGTTCTTGTGTAAAAACCAATGTGTATAATTTAAGAAAGAACTTGAAATCTTTATTGTTGTTCATAATTAAGAGTTACTTAATAATACTTGATTCAAACTTCTGGTTATACAAGTACAACTCAGGATACCGTAAGAAATAAATATTAGATTGAGACCGCGTTTAGAGATCCCTGTGTAAAGACAATTAACATCAAACTATGTCCTACAAAAGTCGCTACTATTCCAATTCACTGCTACAATCCACAAACATTGGTAGCGTTTAAGTAACAGAGCACACAGTGCCCCATTTTCGATGTAACTGTAAGGCATCTTCGTCCATGTAAAGGTTTTATGTAGATGGTTTTGGATTTACGTTGTCCTTTTTGTGAAATGAAATAATCCGCAAACAAAACATTTCCACTTTTCTTCGTTTGTGTGATACAGTGGTCTTGAAAATTTGAAATTCTGGTTCACCTCTCGTATATTGGTTATCTCTTGAGATATTGAAACCTAAAAACTGCATCTTGTGTGGTTATTTAGTTAGAATTCAGAAACGTATCTAGTTAAATTTTAAATTTTGCGATTTTGATGTAATTACACAAAGCTGTGGTTTTTTAAATGGGACATCCTGTATATTTTACTTTAGTTTTGTTGACCTTAGCTTAAACTTTTCAAAAATATATACATGTCTATACCTGTATTTTAAATTAAAGGCAATATTTGATTTTTAATAGTTATTGCAATATTCCAGTAGGCCATGGTCAAACAAAATACGAAATATAGTTACTTTAACATATTTTTATACAAGCAATCATAATATTATAGTTAAAACGGCATAGGTAAAGGTATTGTTCGAATTGCTTTTCGTTGCAATACAAACATATTTTGCAAAGTTTTTCTACCTTCATAAATAAGGAGAGGTCAAACATGTAGTTCACTCAAAGCTCTCCGTGTAGTGTCCTAATGGTATTCTATCCCAAAATACTGTTTATTATATAGTTTATTTTGCACATAATCTAACCCAAACAAATCCGGGGACAATTGAGATTTCTATACTTACCAATAAAATGGGTTTCGTGCAATAATTTATGTCGCCTAAATAACATCGTCACCTTAGTACTGCAACTAGGTAACTAGAAACTTTATGATTTTGAGTTATGCAACCCAAATTACACAACGTGTAATGCTCTACTAAATTATATAACTAGATAACTCTAGCTCGATCCTTTCTGACGCGGCTGGTTATTGCATCAAGTAGGTATGAGGCTGAGTAGTGCGACGCTTCATGCTTCAACTAGATATCTTGAGTTGTCTAGTTGTGTTCGTGAAAGTTCCTTAATAAGAACAGTTGTCTACTTATACGCACACTTTATTTATTATTGTTGTGATTATTTTGTGTTGTGAGTGATAATTATGGGTACCAGAGGAAAAAAAAAATGGTTGATGCTGCTCTTCGAAATGTAGAAGTTCAAGCTGGTATGTACAGAAAACGTCAATTCTGCATGATTGCAACATAAAGAGATTTATTAACTCGAACATTTTGAGGTTATGTTCGTAAATTTAGTGTGTTTTTCTGTTCAAGTTATTTTATATTGGGAAGTAATGCAAAATGTGTACCGAAGCCTCGAATTGACGGGATTATTAAGTGTTATAACTTTTTATTGCAGATTCGAGCCGTATTTTAAAAGAGCGACCACCTGAAAGTATTCCTATTCCCTCTACTTCTCATAGTTTTTTTAACAATGAAAATTTCGATCTTGAATCAATAACTGAACCTTTCTTTCCTGACGGTTCTGAATATCACCCCTCGTCAAATGATCATTCAGATTGAGAAGATGAACACGCGCCTTTTGAGAGTGAAATCAAAAATGAGGTTGTTGATTTACAGCCTTCACACGAAGAGCGGGAATTAGAAGGTATGGAAGAAACACCTACACACACAGCAAATCCGAGAAAACGACTAAGACACCCAGAAAAATGGAAACGAAATGTTGCTAAAACACAACGGCAACGTGGAGAAAGCTACGCTTCATCTAGGGGAACTTATGTACCTGGTGTTGCCATGAAAGATCCATGTGGAAATAACTGCAGAAGAAAGTGTAATCAGAAATTTTCAACAGAAGAAAGACTGGAAATTTTTCGGCGCTTTTATAAATTAGAGACATATGAAAGAAAATGCGATTTTATTCATTCTAACACAGATAAAATTGTTAAAAAAAGTATAACAAAAGAGGGATCGAAAAGAAATTTTACTGTGGTTTTTTATTTACCACAAAGCAACGAAAGAGTCAAAGTGTGTAAGACCATGTTTTTGAATACACTTGGTATTCGTAAAGGTGTTGATATGGCTATGATAAAGAGAACGTCAGAAATATAAGTGAACGAGATAAAAGAGGCCGGCACGTGAAAAAAACTACTTCTACTGAACTGTTGGGCAGTGTGAGAAACCAATTGAAAGATTTGCAGTGGTTGATTCCCATTATTGTCGCTCAGGAACAAATAGAAAACACTTAGATTCCTCGCTTAACATCACAATAATGCATTCCATGTATAAGTCAGTATGCACAGAAAATGGTCATGTGGCGGCTACTTTAGCTACATATAGAAAAAGTTTCACAGAAGAGTACAATCTAGGGTTCTACCGCCCAAAAAAAGATCAGTGCCGTAGTTGTATGGCATACAATACTTTCGAAAGGAAAGATGAAATGAAAGCAAATTATGACGCTCATATTGCAGCAAAAGATAGGGCCCGAGCCGAAAAAACGAGGGACAAAAAGCAAGCTGTAAATTCAAACGAGACAAAGGTGAGTTGCAATTTTGATCTTCAGCAAGTTCTGTTGGCTTCAATGGACCCTACTAACAATGTTCTATTTTATAAGCAACGATCTTTTAATTTCACAATATACGACGTCGACACAAAACGTGGAGACTGTTTCATGTGGACAGAAGTACAAGAAAAAAGAGGCAGTTGTGAAATTAGAAGCTGTCTATATCAATACTTTAAATCTCTTCCTCCATCTGCAAATCACATTTCCTGTTTCAGTGACAGATGTGGTGGGCAGAATCTTAACAAGTTTGTTGCTGCAATGTGCTTGGCCGCTGTTCAAGAACTGCCTACCATACAAACGATTGATCTG